>JAMQGT020010880.1:0-53066 GCA_024447675.2 Pterophyllum scalare | reverse complement strand
TATATGTAATTATTTGGTTCAGTTGGTGTTTGCTTGGAAGGAAAGGTAAAATAAATACAGCAAAAAAATCAGCCGGGGCAAGATCTCCAAAGGCCTGGGGGCATTTGGGGTGGTGGGTGGAGGGTTGGAAAGGGGGAACCAAGATCAGGTCCCAGTGCAGTGAGGCTCTTTGTAGTTTGAGCAGTCTAAACTAGCCAGAGGCTTACTGCTCTAACCCATACCACTCAGAGAGTGTTTGAGGGAATTACACCACAGAGTAATAATTAATCAAGTAAACGCTGAACTGCTTTGATTTGGATTACATTAACATATTATCAATAATGTATTAATCAAGTACAAATAAACACCTCTGCATAATAGCATACTTAAGTAACTACATTTCCACGCTTCCATGCTTAACTCAAAAAGTTCGAGTTGTTTAAGCAATGAGGAAAACCGCAGCAAACTCCAGTGGAAGCAGCGGAGTTCTGTGGGTTTGGAAGCAACACCTCTCGGCACTTAACTGTCTGCGTTCATCAGCTTCCTTTTTCATCACTGCATCAGCCATTTTCAAGAACTTTTACTGAGAGGCAAAAGAAAAATTATGAATTCATTTATTTACTTTTAACAATGGCTGAAGGCATCATGTGGAATAAATAAACACTGATGAAGCACTGAAAACACAATACGCGTAATTTGTGCAAAGCTACTCCAGGTTTGATTCCAAAAGCAGCTAAGTGGATTGAGGAAGAAGAAAAAAAAGTTAGTCACTTTTATCATTTGCAGAGGAGTCGAATCAGCTCTGCTTTTGTATTTTCACTTAAATGCATGTTCTGTTTTTCCCAGATAAGTTGTGTTGTTTAAAAGCATCCATTCTCGCCTAACGCTTTGTTCATTGGGGGAACTTCATGCCCAGGGATTTTCTAAACACAATTCATCAAAGTGGAACGGCAGTCTTTTTTTTTCTGCATTCCTAATCCTTTTTGCTGCAGATGAGAGATTTGCTGTTCAGACTCATTAAGATTAAAGCGTTTTGCCAGAGTTATTTAAGAATGCAAAGTTCCATGTGAGACCTCTTCAGAGTTCAGAACAGAAGAAAATCCGATTGACACGCTTGGTGCACTGGGGGCTGATCTTAGCCTATATTTCTATATTTGGTGTCAGTGATTGAGTGATAGCATGTGAAATGGTTTCCCCTGCTGCATTATGGTTTAGAGTTACAATCACTTTTCCGTTCTTACAATTAAAAGGTAATGGGTGAGCTCCTTTCTCTTCACTTGTAAAATTCATTTGGCTGCCTATGCACCTATAAAAACATGTGACTATAGCATCTGGTTTTAATAAAAATGTTTAGTTTATTGGCTTTGATGACTAAATATAAACTGGCAGACAAATTAGTTGTTTTGTTGTTAAGGGAAACAATACATTATGGTCATAGGCTGTAAACGTGCAGTTAACTAGGTAGCATTTAGCTCTCTAGTACTATTTTGGCAGCAGAGTTTGGCTGGGGTAAAAGTATCAATCATCTGGTTGGACAGACAACAGTTAATGTTTAGCTGGAGGTGATGGCAGTCTTTTAGCTGAAAAAGAAATTATCATTGGATCAGACTGAGTGTTAGTCTTCTGCCTAAGGATTTTTAATATTAGCTCTTTTGGCCAGAGTCTCAGTAGTCTTTTTGGCTGTGCTCTGAAGCTCCTTTCCCAAACTTTCCAACTCCAAGTGTCGCAATCTGGTTCCATTTTACAGCTGGCCTTGAGATTGTAACAGAGCTCCTTTCTCTCCCTCCTCAACCGCATATTTAATCCCTGTGCTTATGTCAAACTTAATTACAGGACCTTGTACAAAAAATAACAAGTGAGCCTTGTAGGGGTGAGAGAGAGAAAAGAAGAGTATTAGAGGGATAGAAAAAGAGACACAGGGAGAATGTTAAGAGGTGTGAGGAATAAAAAAGGAACAACAGAGACATTTAATCTGTAGACTCAGCATGTTAAATGACCAAACAAAAAGCTTTGATCTCAAGCACCTCTTTTTAGTTGATGCTGGAGCGGGCCCAACCTAAGTCAGTGCTGACATTTATTGATAACTGAATCCATGAGCTCTCAGTGGCCTAAAACACCAAAAATATGTGAAATAGCACAGCACAATCATAGTCCCTGCTTTCCTGCTTTGCATCTACTGTATATATCTATAATGGCTTACTGCTTCTCAAATAGGCACAGGCTGTAATGATAAGAAAATGAGCCGAGAGAGGCCCCACATTCATATCCTTTCACTGAAAATCCAGCAAATTCTCCCAGAACCCCCCCAAGAATCAAAAATAAAATAATCATCAGACTGAGTCAGTCATTCAGCTCGCGTGTGCATGCGCGTGTTTGTGCACCTAAAACTATTTACTCTGTAGAAGTGGAACAGCTGGGGAGAGAGATGTTTAGTCTGTCGTTAAAACTATTACCTCAAACTCTGAAAATATGAGCCGAGGCTGTCGTGCACATCGACACAGGGAGACAGCACTGTGAAGAACAAACCTTTGAAAAGTCTAAATCAATTTTTGGGGGAGTGACATAACAAACGCTTCAGTGCAGTGAAGAAAAGGGGATCTCTTCTTTTTAACATTTTGAAAAGCACATATTCATACAATCTTCATAAGGCAAAACAGCATAAATGCAGTATACATGAAGTCTTTTGAAAAGGAAGATGACAGTGCAGCAGAAAGGGAGAAGACACAGGGATACTCCTCAGAGATCCAGACAAAACAAACAGGAAGACCATCACTGCTACACACAGAGCTCCATACTGTTCCCCTACACTCTTCACAGTGAACACACCTCACCACCCACCCTCTGGGGCAGCCTACTGACCACAGCCTTACCAGAGTGGACTCGAGTGGCCAAGCAATGGACTACAAGAGGGGAGAGAAGGTTCCCATGCCACTGGTGCTGGAACTGGCGCGCCACCCGGAGGTATTTATAGCAGGGCAGCACTAAAGGGCCGGGAGAGAGGGCATGCTTGTTTTCCTTTCCATTCCCCAGGCACTTTCACCAGGCCTCACATGTGGGTGTTAAATATATATCCAAATACTGGGAGCAGCATTGTGGGGGCAGAGAACAGAGGGTAGTGGGCTCCAGTTGGAACTGGAGTGGGTTGAGGTGGAGGGAGGGGTGCAGAGAGAGATGGAGAGCTGAGAGAGGGAATGGGGAAACAAGACTTGGGTTACTAAGGAAAGAAAGAAAAAAAAGAAAAAAAAGAAAGAAAGAAAGAAAGAAAGAAAGAAAGAAAGAAGAAAGAAAGAGGCTGTTGATGTAGTGAAATGGCAAGAGGGAAGGGAAGAAAGGAAGATGAATGACTTTGTGTAGGCTTCTAAGCTCAAATGGGCCGTAGACACACAGGTAGGCTCAGTGCCAGCTCCAGGACGCAGTCTACAACCAGACAAGGATCAGAGGTTAGGGCCGAACTCAACACTGATCATATGCAGACTCCACAGTGGAGAGGCAGGGGGATGTGCAGACAAAACAAAGGGACATTTGCGGGGAGGTGGATAGGTCCTCCTGTTGTGGCTTCCTTTACATCAAAAGATATCTGGCTGCATCCTCTATATACTCTGTGATGTGTGTCTCTTTCTCTCCCTCGCTCTCTCTTGCATTCTCTCTCCTTCTGCATGGGAATTCCAGAGTGACATTATTACTATGATGAAAACAGACCCCATAAATACGGACCGCTATGATGAATATAACAGCGATTATGGGGGCAGCGATAATTAGATCAGGAAAGAAAGACTTCATTGAAGTTTGCTCTGTTTTTGTGTTTGGGAATTCCTTTCAACCTTGTGTCTTAATGTATGAAGAATTACAGAGCCAACGGTAGTCTGATAATCATGTGGGATCTCTATGAGGGCCTCTTGGGGCCTCTTCAGTGATCCTCTCTCCTGTTTTAGCTCTCTGCTCCCACTCACATCTCGGTAAAAGCCACCCTGCTGTCTGCTTTTTTAATGATGGTTTTGCCAACAAACAATTAATAGGCTGCCCCACAGAAGCTGTTAAAAATGAAATAGCAGGAGTGCTCCCAGAAGGGGCCATCCAGCAGCTCCTGCGATCTTTCCATCCAGGTTTACTCATCAGGTTTTAACCTCTTCAGCAGCTCTCTCACCTACACAGTCCCAGCTAAGATCTTTAAGCCCTAAGACTACTGCTTTAAAAACACCCTGACCTGAGCCCCTGTCCAAATCCCAAATGTACAGCAGCCATCCCACTAGCTGACTGCGTCAGAAAGATTCCACCACTATAGCCTCTGTTTTTTCATACTTGTGGGAAAATAGCAGTTCATGTTTCCTTGGATGCTTCACACATTCCTCACCCTGTCTTCACATTGCAGGGCCCCAGAGTAAGGGCATGGCCAGAGCCACTCAAGAGGAGGTGCTTGTCGAATAAGAGGTGTGGCTAAATGAAAATGGAAGGGAATTTTTTTTGTGTTTATTTAGGAGGGAGTTGCTAGGCGATGAGAACTCAAATAGGCACTAATTACATTTCCCTGAGTTTGATGAGTATAACAGAACTTGGACAGGAACTTTGCAGCTCATTTAACTTCTCAGAACACAGCTGGGAATTATAGATAACAGAACATCTGGAAGTCACAAAAATACTTCTCTAGCGTCTAATCCAGACTTATTCAAAAGCTGCCACATCCTGCACTGAACGACAACCCAAAGCTAACTCTGTGACAGTTCCAATATTCCAACTTTTGCAGTAAAAATAAAAAAAACATAAGCATCTCTGAATGACATTTGAGTAATTTGGTTCAAGGTTCATTCTAGACCATACAGCACCCTCTCTTTAAAAATTTTAGCATTAGACTGAAAGGTCATGAAAAAGTACGTCAAAGCACCGACAGTTTGAACAAACTAACACACAGACTGTTGCAATCTACAGCAACACTGCTACAAGTTCATGTATTTGGCCTAAATGACAGTACATATGTACAACACAAGTATCAAAAACACTACTACTTATCTCTCGAAGCTGTAAAAAGCACAGCCCAAGCACACAGCCACTGAGAGATACACACAAAGAATACTCCACTTGGCCACACTGAGGATTGGTCCCATCCCAAATTCCTGACCTCAAAATTTCAAGACAAAAGTAGCTGGTCTTGATTTATGCAAGCGTTAACATAGAATGAAGAGAGCAGGACGCAGTAGCGAAGAAATTAATTTTGATCCTGAAAACATTATTAATGGTAATGTTTAAAACATCAAAGCCCTGGCTGACAGAGACACAGCATCTTCACTCTGACAAGATGGAACAGATGAGCTCACTTGAGTCAGTCAAGGTGAGGCACGGGGGAAAATGTAATTTGTCTCCCCATTGATTTTCATCGAGATTTTGTGGAGACTATGTGGTTCAGAATAGGTTAAAATCATGTTGCTTGAATGTGTTATGCAGAGGGACTGACCATGGTATAAAGGATAGTACCTGCTCTCTGCCATCAGCTTGTGTGTCTGTCTATATGCTCCAAATTCATGAGGCACTAGATAATCAGGAGAAACTAGTTCTTTCTTTTTAGACCAGCTGACTAAATCCAGCCAATGCAGGGGACAACAGGGGACAGACCAGCAGTTAGAAGGTATGAATCTTAAGCTCATAATGACTGAGTGAGCCAGAGAAGAGACCGTCCTCTTTCTGTGTGGACTCCTCACTGTAGCTTTGGGCAAAGGGATAAAGCTTCTCTCACTCCCACATGTTCATTTACCCCCCACCATCACACCAATTGAACCAGGGAGTCTGGGGTAGTCACATTGATATTCACCACACATCTCCATCCCCCAGCCACAACCATCCCCACTGGAAACATTATTTCATTACATGTATTATGCATTCAGCATAAGAGAGTTGGTGAATGTGCAGTGTGCAGATGCGTGTGTGGGTGCGGGCAGCCTCGGCTGTTTCCCCCTATGTATACATGGCTGTGACATGCCTGTTGTAAAAAGAGTTTTAAAGAGGGTGTAAAAAGTTATAATGCCTCAGGGGTCCAGTGTTAATGGTACTTGGTTTACTTTGTGAGCACAAAGACAAAATATTTATTCCATCCATATTTGTGTCAACATTAGAAAAGTGATTTTGCAAGTTTTACAGTGCAGAGGGACAAAGTTTCCTGCGGAGTCTGAATGAATTTCCTCAGTTCATCTGAGTATGTGCATCCACATGTGAATGTATACTGTGCCTCATGCAGAGAAGGCGATAAAGAGATAGACAGAGAGAGCTGAGTGAAACAGGGGAAAGAGACCAGAAAGAGATGGAGATAGAGACAGACAGATCTTTCATATGGCCCACTGCTCTTTGGGCCCTGATCCAGATGTCACCAGAACAGTTTTTATTTGTTAATGTCTTGTTTTAAAAGCCCCCTTAAAAGCGCCTGCCGCTTTTCCCTCAAGTCTTTAAGTGGCTCAACACAGTACACTCTTGTCTGATCCTAACTGGAATCAATTTGGAAAGAAACCATTTCACCTCTGATTAAGCACTGCTCTGTCTCTGCTGTGGCATGCTGACCTTTCCAGAGGTCTGTCTTATGCTGCTAGGAGGAGCCAACCAGATGATGTGCTAGGCTAATTAGACTGATTGACGTCAGCAGGCATGGCATGAAAGTGGCTTGTATTTGAACCTTCAGCCATTTGTCAGGACTCACAACCGCATCTCTATCACGGGCTCTCAGTGTCACAAGTCAGACTCGATGCCTAATTTCATTTATATACTGCACTACTGTACATCAATTCATTATTTCTTAATCTCCCATTACATTTTTCCCTTTAATTTTCATACATTAATAATTCTTTTCCTCTGCTGTGAGAGGAAGTCAAAAAGAGACACCTGCTTGTTCTTTAATGATACAGCGAGCCTCGCATGCCTGTCTCCTGCATATGTTTAACCAAACTTTAAATATTTTCAATCTGGGGTCAAATATACAGTACTGTGAGAAAATATTTGCCCACTTCCTGATTTCTTAGTTTTTTTCTTACATATTTGTCACACCTAAATGTTTCACATCATGAAACATATATATATATATATATAATTAATTGTGATTTAGTTCAGTTTCACTAACCACGCCCAGGCCTGATCACTTCCAGACCCGCTGAATAAAGAAAAGGCTTAAATAGAACCTATCCGACAAAATGTTCAAAGATCTCAAAATGCAACACATCATGCCATGATCCAAAGAAAAACAGGAACAGCTGAGAAAAAAAAAGTCACTGACATCTATCAGTCCGGGAAGAGTTACAAAGCTATTTCTAAGGCTTTGGAACTCCAGTGAGCCACAGGGAACGGAGAAAACTTGGAACAGTGTTGATTCTTCCTAGGAGTGGCCGGCTGACCAAAATTACTCGAAGAGTGCATCGGTGACGCATCCAGGAGGTCAGAGAACAACATCTAATGAACTGCAGGCCTCACTTGTTTCAGTTAAGGTCAGAGTTCACGATTCAACAATAAGAGACTGGTCTAAAATGGCATTCAAGGGAGAGTTCAAAGGAGAAAACTACTGCTGGCCAAAAGGAACACAAAGGCTCATCTCACATTTGCCAGAAACATCTTGATGATCCCCAAGACTTTTGGGAAAATATTCTGTGGACTGACGAGACACAATTTGAACTTTTTGGAAGGTCTGAGTCCCGTCACATCTGGCGTAAAACTAACAGCATTTCATAAAAAGAACATCCTACCAACAGTCAAACACGGCGGTGGCGGAG
This sequence comes from Pterophyllum scalare, assembly GCA_024447675.2. Taxonomy (NCBI): domain Eukaryota; kingdom Metazoa; phylum Chordata; class Actinopteri; order Cichliformes; family Cichlidae; genus Pterophyllum; species Pterophyllum scalare. The sequence continues at coordinate 45,351 of JAMQGT020010880.1, read as the reverse complement.
TGATGGTCTGGGGCTGCTTTGCTGCCTCAGGACCTTAACGACTTGCTGGAACTATGAACTCTGCTCTCTACCAGAAAATCCCAAAGAATGTCTGGCCATCATTTCATGCCCTGAAACTCATGCTCACTTGGGTTGTGCAGCAGGACAATTATCTGAAAAACACCAGCAAGTCCCTTTGAATGGCTAGAAAAGAAATTAAGACTTTGGAGTGGCCTAGTCAAAGTCTAGACTTAAATCCAACTTAAACAAACTTAAACAGGCCGTTCATGCTTAGAAACCATCCAATGTGGCTGAATTAAAAAATTCTACAATAGAAAAGTGGGCCAGAATTCCTCCACAGGGATGTGACTCATTGCCGGCTATCACAAACAACTGATTGCAATTTTTGCTGCCATGGGTGGCACAACCAGTTATTAGGTTTAGTGGGCAATTACTTTTTCACACAGGGCCAGGTAGGTTTGGACATTTTCCCCCTTAATAAATGATCATTTATTAAGGGGGGAAAAAAGCATTTTGTATTCACTCAGGTTATCTTTGTCTAAGATGTAAAATTGTTTGATGAATTGAAACATTTAAGTGTGACAAACAAGCAAAAAAAAAAAATCCTAAGAAGTCAGAAAGTAGGCAAGTATTTTTTTTTCACAGCAGTGTAGACTCATCTCTTATGCATACTATACTTAGGCCAGTAGTGCAATTTTTCAGAAAATTCTTTTTAATTTTAGAATCTTGGATGCAGCTGCACCGCGTACACTGTCTCTCTGTGTGACCCATGTAATAGTCATATATTTCTCATCAATCCATCCTTCTCCCTCTTTTCTCAGCTCCTGCTATGAAACTGGGGTCCTGGCAGTGAAGGGCAGGTTCAACATCTGTGTGTATCACGGCCTTGTGTAACACATAAAACATGGAAGTCCCAAGAGCTATAAAATCTTGCAAACCCACAATGCTTTGAAAAGAGAGTTCAGAGGCAAGAAGTCCACCAGAGACCAACCCTCAGTCCAAATTCCAAGCACTTTGCCTCATACACCCTGAGAAATGTTGCCTAAAGAGAGGCCTGGTAGAGAGAAACCTCACCTCCAGTTCAAGCGGATTCCTCTGCCCTTTTATTTGCTCTCGTTTGGCTGCAGGGGGAACGTGCTCCACTCTGACCTGGGGGCACTCATCCAATCAGCTCGCTATCTGCTGCAAGGGCCTCCATAATAGTGACATTTTTCCACCTCGTCAATAAAGTGGTGAAAGCCACCCTCCACCCGCTACTTGACCATTTAACTTCTTCCTGAAAAGGCCCTTTCTTTCTGTCTGTCTCTGTGCCTGGCTGAAATCAATAAAAGCAGAGCAAGGAAAGAGGCCAATCCAGCAGCTGCATTAACTGGTGGTCTCAACGGCTGTACAAAGAGGATGGCTGGCAGAGAAAAGGATACAGGAGAGCGGGCAGCTCAAGTCTTTCTCATTCATACAAAAGTGAGAGAAATCTGCTTATTACCAACACTCTGTGTTGTCATCTCGCATGAACAAGGAGATTCTGAAAATGATGGATGAAAAAAAATTCAGCCACACACACCTACACCATGCTGCACACACACACCCTAAAAGTCATAAAACAGACTAAAAACTGAAAACTTGTATTTATTCACACAGACTGAAAGGTGACAATCATATGCAACAAAATTGACATATATATTAACACATATATAAACTCTGTAGTCTCTAATGATCATTGCTTGCCATGACTCATTTAGCAGCTGCATTCACACATCACCACATGTCTGCAGTGATTGACATAATGGCATCAGAGTGAGAACAAAATGTCTTCCAATAAAGGAGCAGGAGGGAGAAAATGAGAGAGATGGGTTACATCTATGCCCGTGCTGAAATGAGTGCAGTGCTTTGTTTGGTTATGCTGTCTGAGCTGAAATTGATTTCTGTGAGAAGCATGCACCAAAGAGCCCCTGCATTCAGATGAAATAAATAACACACTCTTGTAGAGATGGGAGGGTATGTGGAAGAAGGAACAGAAGGTGAAAAATGAGATTGCGGAGGAGGGAAGAAACAAAGATGGATGAGGTCAAAATGAATTTACAGTAAAAGGGGGTAAAAAAAAAAAAAAAGCTGAGGTGAAAATGAAAGAAATGTCTAAAGGTGGGGGACTGAATGCCATGTCTTCAGACTAGCACAGCACTGAAAAAGACACAGCCTGGAAGACATCTGGAGTGGAGGATAACAGCCACACACCACTCTCCAACCACAGACAACATGATGAGGGATTAAACTTCATTACAACATGTTATGGTAATGAATGGGCTGTGGCTAGTTCTGGATGTGTTAAGAGTAATTGCCCTTCTCCAGCATATGTGTGAGTGACACTTGATTACGAAAGCCATGTGTCTGTATGTACATGTGTGCTCATCATACTCTTGTGAATCCAGGGTTAGTCAACTGAATACGGCCTAAAAATATCCAAGAGGTCTTTTCCACATTGAACCAAACAGAAGCGAGCTAATTAAAATGCAATGCAGCAAGAATAATCGCTCACAATTAGTTTAACACCGTTCCTCACCAGAAGATGGGCATGGGCGGGCGTAGGCATTGTGGTCTGGGCCAGTGTTTGGGCATCTGGGTCCAGGGTTAGTGCCAGAGAGGGAGGGGGACAGACAAAGCCACACAACCCAGAGATGTGAGGTTGACTGTCGGTCACTTCGGCTGCCTGTTCTTATGGCTGACAGATGTTAGTCTGATTCAACGAGAGTTGTGACTCTGGAAAAAGTTACACCGCACTGTGCTCCCCACAGTAATTATATTTTCTGTGCAATGAAACATCTCATACATCATCATTTTACAACTCATACGCAAAAGCCCCTCCCTGGATTACAAAGCCATTGATAAACTATGCTACTTGAATCTGCAGTTGTATGGGACTAAAGTATTTAAGTGTTTGAGCTGGCTGGCCTAACAGTACATTGCTGCCAAGTTGAGGCACAGCACGCTTTTGCATGCAAAAACACAGCAGCCTGTTATGATTGGTGTACTGCTGCTAATGTTAATGATCGACAAAGACTGGAAAATATTTTTTTTTTATTCATCAAAGTGTGAGAGTCTAGATGGAGGCGAGGATGAGAGCGAGAGGGAAGTCCTGTCCTGAAGCTGCACTATGTTATGCTCTCCACAGTAAATGAGGGACATGCTGTGAATAGGTGTTCCTCACATGGCTAAACTATTAGTTCCTCATGTTTACTAATGTTTGGATTTATGGTGTTGTAAGTGTTTTGTGCGAGTAAAACCGACACAAGGCTTCTGTATTGGCATATTTCCCAGAGCGGGCATGTGGATATGCAGACAAGCAGGGTGGTATTAAGTAGAAAGAGTCTTTTCCCCAGGGAGGATGGGGAAGTGAGATGACAGTGGATCATTAGACTGGTGTCGCCTGCAGCTTGCTAATTTATGCAAATTAATTTCCTTGCTGATGCCAACGCTTTCCAGGCAGTCAACATCAAATGCCAAAAAGGTTAAACAGCCGCACTCCCCTTTGGTGGTCTGGAAAGTTTAGCAGCATAAGCTAAGGAAGGCTGTGCTATACCAGGCAACAATCACACAAATGCAGACTATGCCAGCCTTCTTCCTGGCAAGGCATCAGACAGACAGCCAATCAGGTCCATGCTGATTCTCTTGCAGGCGAATGGCATGGCATGCTGGCCCTCTTGTCGCCCCGCCTACCTTCCCTGCTGCACCGCAGCTGCCCAGAATGATTTTATAAACATTTTGCCAGTGGATCAATACCTGTATTGATCAACCATTGTGAGAGTGATCCGTCTAAAACCCAGAGCAGCCTAGAGCTCAGAGATGGGAGGAGCGAATGAGAGAGGCTGCAGAGAGGATGGAGAAAGAGAGAGAGTCTGCAGCCACAGTGAAAGGGAGAAGAGGTGCAAGGGAAGAGAAGGGAATCTGAGAGAGAAGCAGATGCAGAGCTGAAGGCAGGTGGAAGGAAGATTTCGGAAAACGCTGCCAGGCCACTGGGATTGGGGAGAAACCAATGGTAATTGCTTTCTCATTAAGGGATGGGATGGGAGGGGGTAAGGGCGACTAATGACTACTACGGGTAAGCGACGGAGGGGTAGAAATAGTGTGAAGAAATGTGTATATGTGTGGACAAAATGGGGTGACTCAACACCTGAGATTGCTAATGTCTGCATGAGTTTGGCCTGCTGTAGTATGTAACACTTTAAGGTACATTGTTGCATGTGCAGTGTTCATGACTGCATGAGGTTCAAAGGGACTGAGTTTGTGGAGAGGTGAGAAATCCTGCTGATAGTTATAAGATGTTCCGCACAGCAAAACCAAAGGTAATAATTGGCTTAATTTATTTATTACTAACTGTATTTTTGTTTTGTTTGTTTGTTTGCTTGTTTTTTTTTTTTATCCAGGAACCCCCTACCTTCTATTCTCTTTGAAAAGTAGTAGTTGGAATGCTCTGCACTTTTCCTTGGTGACAACATGGGACAGAGAAGGCCCAGCAGAAATAGCTGTCATAAATTCAGGTGATGCAGCTAAATCAAAACTGGATATTCCTGGGAAATCCTGGACCTCTTGGAAAGCAATAGTCTGCAACTTGGACACACCCACAGAGGAAGAAACAATACAGTTCAAAAAATCAAAATGGCTGAATGAAGATAGTTTACGCTATGGAAAAAAGCAGAGTATCACAATTTTTAAGTGGTGCGGATATAGCTGTCTTTGGGATTTTGGTTTTCACATTTTGACAGATCATCGGATTAAACTGATTTTTTTTTTTTTAATTGTGTAGGAATTTTAAAGAAGAGACTACTTAGTGGAGAACGCTCACCAGTAAAAATGTATGCACCATTTAAGGCCACAAACTGCACTGCAGGAGGAGGAGTCAAAAGCTTTTGGGATCATTCTCCAATTCTAAAGGGAAATCAAGTTTCCATTGATTGATTTTAAATGTGACTAACTGTGCATTTGAGGGGAGATAAATACTCAATAATGCCCCTGAACTCATTATGCACTGGTGTTCTGATGTGGGAACACTGAGAAAAAGGCCTCTACACTCTACAGGTTCCTTGTGAACAATCAGTTGGACAAAAGGCACATGCATTATTTGAGGGACATTTTCCCTTAGCTGTGTCTTAATTTAATACTTCATATTAATACAAAGACAGTGATGTGTATCTTTAACAGAATGAAAAAGGGGAAAGGGTGTCAGGGTGGTTGCCAACTGAGTTCAATTAATTTGTGCCATTTTCTAATTATGAGGCAAATACAAATGTATAAACTTTTATACTTTCATGTATGAATGTATATATTTTTTCACTGTACTGATTTCATATGAATTTAAACAGATTATACTTCTTAAAATGACAGAGCAGTTGAAGACTTACATACTGTGGCTCAGAATTACTACTTGTACTATACTTGAACTAGACTTTTAAGACAAATACAGAGCAGATGATGTACTGGAAACCAGGCCACTCACATGATGAGAGGAAAGTCAACAACACAGGACAGAGGGTGCTTGCATCAGACTTTGTGTAATGCACACATTACATGTCCACAGCACTAACAGCAAGCATGCACACTGACATGCACACTGCTTGCTTAGTATCTATAGAAATCTCTTATCCAGCTCAGGGGTGATGTTTCACAGTGCACAAAAAAAGCCAGTGGTCACAGCTCTCTGATATGTATGTGACTGATCATCATGGGACTCAAATAAAGCTGAAATAGAAACAGTGCAAACTAATATAATCGATTTATTCAAGATAAACCTGCAGATTCTTAACATGAAGAGTGTGAGTGGCAAACAGCAAAGATTCAGGCCCTGTGTTACAACAATGTTGGGGCTGCACTCGGTGGGGGCAAACTTAAGGTAGCACTGCAAGATTAAAATTGTAAAAGTGCAGTACAGCGGATGCAGGCGTAGCATATCAGATGCTAAAACACTGTACGGCAAAGACAGGATTTTCCAATACTGGAAAGTTATTACTGTGGCAGTTGTAAGGTAAAGAGTACAGTTACAACAAGCCTGCTTTAAAGTACTCCACCAAGACTGTGTGCTTGCCTTTATTTGACTGGCCAGTGCAATCCATTGTTCGAGTACTGTGTTGTCATTCAGCAAACAGCCCTGTGTTGATATGCTGGCATCCCTCCTGAAACACTATCCTGGCACCATTCAAATGAATGAAAGTCCTATTTGCTCATGCAAAAAAAAGTTGATTCAGCGGATAACCTTAGCTGGCAAAAAACAAACAAAAAACTCTCAACCATGACAAGAGTAGACAAAAGAAAGCCGTCACAGCTCAAGCAACAGTTATAAAATTGCATACTTACAGTTGTATTATCTATTTGTTACCTAAATCAGTTTGTGTGTGTAAAACAAACAAAGTTAAAAACTAAGATTAAAGCCAAGAGTTGATTGATACACCCTCAACATTAGAGCTTCGCATATTGTACATCATTATGATCATTATTATTACTTTAAAGTCAGCCTTTTTGGTCCATTCATCCATCCATCCATCCATCCATCTTCTTCCTTTTACCCACTTGAGTGTGATTACATAAACATTTATAAAGAAAATCAGCAAATTGTTTTGCCCATTAGGACAAATAACCAAAAGACTGTATAGTATTACTAATGGCTTTTACTTAAATTGGTGCGATCCTTTTGTCTACATCTGTTCAATTTCAGGAAGATAAACACTTAAGTCTTATCACCTCTCTCAAAGACTGTGTGCTATCAAAGCAGAACTGGGGCGCTGCAGTCATTTCCTTGTTTCCTTTTATCCTTTTTGTTTGATTCCTACTGTCAAAAACAAACCCTTGGATGAGTGCCAAACAATAAATTAGGGTCTTCATTAGACACATCAAATCTAAATTACTATTCAATTAACAAGGCAGTCAACCTGAACTAATCAACCAATTAGGCTGTGTGTGTACACAGAAAAGCCAACAAAAGCGCACGAGTCCCTGGGAAAGCTGTAAAACACTGCAGAAGAGTGACAGTACAAATGAGAAGAGACTTGTTTAGCAAAGGAGGATGAGAAAGTGGCAGAAGGCAAATGTGGCGCTAAGATCACTATGAACCGCAGTCATCTTTGAGGAAAACAAATGAAATAATTAAAAACTGAATAAGCCATGTATAAAGACTCACAGAGGAAATTTAAAAAAAATGATGGTACACACAAATCTATAAGAGCTGCAATAAAACTTAAAATTGCATGATTTTACAGGTACATTTGCAGGTGTTTCTGGGCAATATTATTTATTTCAAAGGCATGTTAAAAATAAGACACAATGCTCCTCTGATGGGGGACATTGCACATAAACACATAAACTGCTCATAATATTCATATTAAACTACGCTCTGTTGTGTTTTAGATTTTTTAAATTAAATAAAAGCATCCAACCTGGAAAGGTGTTTTACTAATTGTCTTGATTCTGTGCATATGTAACAGCATATAACGGTGCACAATGACTGCACTGGCTGAGCCTGAACGCTAAATGAAGACTACTTGGAAACACAGTCACACAACATTTGACAAATCGTGTTCAGAAAGTGCAGAGAATTTGTTGCGTTAACTATGTCACGCAGGGCATTTATCTTTGCTGACTGCTGTGACAAAACTAAAAATCTTCAGTGCAGCAGTGCTGCCAGTACATCTGTGTTGAACATACCGTTGGGCCACACCAAACGTCTTCTTCACCCACAGGATGCAACCTATAGGGAAACAAACACACACAATATACACATGCTTAGAGAGAGAAAGAGTCAAGCTGGACCAGCACTGGATTTCAAGCCAATATATTGGCCAGTATCATTGTCTGGCAATAAATATAAAATATAAACACACAACACTGATAGAGATCCTTTTGATTAAGAAAAAAAAATTATCAGCGGGGACATTTCTACCCTTTTCACCCCTCACATCTAAATGTCTGCAGTCTGATGGTGCTCCACTACAGGCTAAAGGGGGTTGCAGAGAGGAGAACACCATTATTGTACCAGTAAATGTCAGAACAACCCCATCTAATTGTGCCATTACTAATTCATGTTTATTAATGCAGTGATGTATGATGGCTCCACAGATAGACTGAGTTTGTCTGTGCCTGTCATGTATGGGTTATTCTTTGCTGATGAGGGCTGTAGGGAGTGTGTTAGTGTTAGACTCAGTGGTGGGTGTGGGGCAGATGGTGCATGTAGTGACAGTGCCAAGTGGCGTGTGACTTCAACATGGAGGCAGATCGGGTGAGGCAGACGACTGGTGTCTTCTACTGGCCCGGTGCCAGGGCCCCTGGTCCCCAGTGTCCCGGCCCCTCACTACCCTGGAGCCTCTGGGCAAGTACCACAGTTATTGTTTTCACTGCCAAGCAATTAGCAGCACTTAAGATTTATTTAGTCATGCTCTCATGTGTGGTAATTAGCTTGGGGCCTAAGCAAGCCTCTTCATCCAATCAGTTTTTTTTTCATTCCCACCAGAGCAATGCATTCGCGGGAGACAGTGAGGGAATGTGAGGGAAGATGCAGGAGGTATAGAGGGTGGGAATGTGAAGGGAGGTGGAGCAAAGCGAGGAGGATTACAAGAGCACCAACCCAGCTCTCTGGATCAGCACTTTTTAAGAGATCTTCAGGGGCCTGTTGGCTGAACGCATAGCAGGAGGAAAGGGCAAATACAGCCCAGTTACACTTTTATGGAATGCTTTGTGGAAAAACACCCCTGACACACACCTCGGCGTGGCAGCTCGGTTTGTCATCTGGCCCAGGGGGCTCTGCTAGCCTATCACATGACCATTGTAATGACCTTAAAGGGCAGCTTCCTCAACAAGCTCAGACCACTCCCACTGGCTGAACTGCTGTTTGGAGAATACAGTTTGGGTCAGTGCATAATGTGTGATACATTTGGCCCTCAGGCTGGAATAAAAAAAATATGTAGACACCTCGCCAAACAGATTATGCAAAAGCTGACAAGCAGGGAGAAACAAAACAAAAAATGACAAACAAATGCAAGTTTCTTTACCACTGCTGATCTCTAACGCTTTGGGGAATTTACATAATATCACACAGATGTAAATGTATGAGTTATGTCCTAAATTAGGTACATGTGACTGGTGCAGCTCCACTAACGGCTTGAGGATTGAGGGAATCAGTGTGTAATACCTTACATTATCTACTCCAACAAGAAATATTTTTCCCTTTTAAAACAGTGCAGTGCAGAGTGTTATAACAGTGGCTCAGTGAGTACATGTGAGCAGATGAAGGTCAAAGGCAGGCTCAACTGTTTATTCACAACAAAACCTATCAAGCTCTGTTGGTTGTCGAGGGGTGGGAGGTAATTTGAATCGCTAAAATTTAAAAACCAGTTTGTGTGATCATGATCATGGAAAAACAGCAAAAATTGCTGATGCAAGACTTCACAGTAAAAAAAATTTTTTTGTTGTTTAGTCTTTTACCAGTAGATCCACTCTAATCATTGCAGAACTGGGCCTCCTGCAACAGCTAAAATTGCAAAGCAGTGTGTCGTAGGGTGGCGCGATTAATGAAATATCACTTTCCATCTTTTTCTTCCTCTCCAGGGGCAGTATGATGCTCTGAACCAATCAGAACCTCACAAGCCAACCCCTGACCTTTTTCATCTCAATATGACTACCATTACCTTGCAGAAAATTAGAAGTGTCTCACTATTGTTCAGTAGCAACGGGGGGGGTGGGGGGGTGGAGGTTATTTAAAGATAAATGCTTTAGTGTTCATGATCCATGCTGCAATCACATGGATCACCACTAACACAGAGCAGAGGAGAAACATGTCTGCTAAAGCCTGGTGGCTGTGTGAGTGCACATGCGCACATAAGAGGCTATGTGCTGATGGATTCCTGTTGATTGTTTAGTGCTAATTTATCTTGGCATTCGTCTGGTAAACCCGTCTGTCGGTGTTAGAAAGGCAGGTTTCAAGAGATGCTTTTGTATTATCATGTAAGTACTCTTGCAAACAGCATTAAATGCACAATTTAAAGGACAAATTTTGAAAGGAAACACCGATAGTTATATAGCCTTGATTTCAGTGGTCTCCATAGGCAACAGGATCACTGCTGGCTGTCTTATAAACATGAGTAGTGAGAGGGATAATATTCTCCTGGTAACAAAGCGATTAGGTGGCAAACGCGAGTGGAACTGATGTAAGACTGAAATGACATGACAACATGATGGTGTGGGTGTGAAAAGTAGCTGAGCGTGTGTTAGCCTTTTTGCACACTCTCCCGCAGAGGTAAATAGCATTTTGTCGGCCAACAATATACGTAAAAGCTAACATTTAAGAAGAGAGATTTAATCCATTTACTTGTGTACTTATGTACTGATGTTAGCCGAAGGAGTTACCAACCAGTCTTTCCTTAAACCAGGTGCTTTTTCATACTGTGTTTTAACCTTAGTTTTTCAGAATCCCCAAATATACAGAAACTAATAGCTGTAACAATTAACTACATGTAGTATTTTCCTCCTATCGGGCAAATTCTCTTAAGTATATTCTATGAAAGTAACTAGGCTTAACATAAACCTGCCCAGTCAATCGCTATATTAAAAAATACTGTTCAAACAGAAAGACAATCCTATCCTTGCTGACAATCCTACAGTATATGTTATGTGGTAGGCACATTGTTCATATCCAAACAATATGAAAAGGGTACAAAAATGTTGCTCCAAGCTGTTCTGAAAAGCGGTAAAATAACCAGAACCTCAATATGACTGTTCCTGAAAGAAAAACACATTTAATTAGGAATACCATGGAGTATGGTTATTTAGCTTGAATTAAACTTAACTACACTGAAATTTTTCACATTTGTTGACTATTGACAGGTGTGAACTGAAGACAAGACTTGGAAAACAAAGGTATTTAAAACACTGGTTACTGGTCTGACTTTCTTTAGAGTGCAGTTTCTTTATTTTTAAAACATCATCCTTAAAATAAAAAAAACAAAAAAAAAACACAATGGAACAACAACAATTTGTTCTAGCTGTCTGCAGCCGAGTTTGCTTTAGGATTGTCTCTGAACTCATTAGAAGTCTTTCCTTATTTATACACAGAAAAAGAGCAATGTTATCAGCGTACAAATAAGAGTCTGAAACCAAATGATGCCAGCCATTAAGGTTCTGTCCCCTATTTTTATAGTTTGACCATCATAAAAAAAAAATTTAAGTGTAGTTTTTACATGTACAGTATCTATGGCAAGAGCAACACTGACCATGCAGGCTTTCTGCTAGAGGACTTGCAAATGCTCTCTTGAATATCCTAAAACAGCAGGAACTCAGCCCGTCTATACAACATATGTCAATGGAAGGATATGCTTCCAAAATAAATGAATATATTAATATTTTGTTCTTTTTTCTCTTCCAACATTTGTTATTATCTATTATGATGCATGCATAATGTTAGAGAGGGTCACAGGATAGTCCTGCTTTAAATGTTATATTTCCATGATTAGTTTATTCTCTCCATTTCCTGTTCATTGTGTGCTAGCAAACTCCATTGTCTGTGGGTAGATTCTGCTCGGCCCTCAGAGGGGCCATCCCCAGGGAGCACTGCATCTTTTATTAATCAGGGGCGCTGCGCCACAGCCCCGCTTATCTAATTTAGCAGCCCGCCTCAGATACAACTATGTTCGGCTTGGTGTGGAAAGAAGGGACAGGGTTGTGGGGGTGCAGTTGGGTGTAGACAGAATGGGGGTTGGGGGTGCTTCCTTTTGGATTTTTTTTTTTCCTTAGTGTGGGTGATTCATGGGATGCTGTGAGGGAATGGGGGAGACAGAGGGGAGGTAGAGACTTATCAGACACCTCGTCACCAAGTTTTAGGACTGAATCACAATACAGCAAATTACCTTCTGCTGACAAGAAAAAATGAGCATGGCCCCCATATGAAAAAATAGGATTGTCAGGAAGAGGTGACACATTGATTGCTTAGTATGCGCATCCAGAAGGCTGGGGTTCAGAGGCGTCCTCCCTATATATATGTAGAAGAGGTGCAGCAGTGCACAGCACAGCCATGAGGGAGAATGAGAAATTGAAATGCCATGTTAGATTGCGGTCCCTTCCTCAAGCCAATAACTCCAGTCTAGCCCGGTCTAGCCCATATTAGCGCGCCATATCATAACACAACCATGTGTGTTGTGAACAACCCGGAATCAAACACCACGAAAGACTAGACAATTGGGTATTCACTAGCATTATGATAGGATGAATTATGATTAAGTACACAGAGTATACACTCATGTAAACACAGAAACTTTATGTGTTTAATATTTTCTGGTTGTCCCTCCTCTCTCCTCTCTCATCTGTGTCATAGCGCAGATGAATCAGTGTCACCGGTGTTGAGAGCACTTACTGTCAACCCTGGTGCCCCGGGCTACAGCACTGATGGACACAAACTATAAAATATCAGCCCCCTGGGGAGACATCACTCAAGCACTGCCCCACAGCCCCAAGGGGGTGTGATCTGGTCAGTGTGTATGTGTTTCTGTTAGTGTGTTGAGAGAGCAATAGGGCAGTGCATTTGTCCGTGTATCTGTTGTGATCCTGTAAGTATGGCCTATGTGTGTAATCATGTGGACAGTTTCCGCATCATTTGCATGGCAAAGAGGTCAAAGTGAAGGTCATGTTGATGAAGAATAAGAAGAACTGATGTTTGCCTTCTTGTTTTATCAATCTTTAGTCTGTTTTGGGGGAAAAAATGCAAATACATAAGATGGAATCTTATGCTTTCTTAACTTTTTAATTTATGAAGTACAGCAAATGCCAAACTCTCCAAGCAAATGTCATAACTCCACATAAGCTCAGTTGCTCTGTCAAAAGCTACAAGCAGTCAACTGTATGGGAAAATCACAGATTAATCAGTCAATAAAATCAATGCCACTGTCTGAGGACACGTCCTATATCAGCTGATAAGTGGCATAGCCTTCCCCCCTCTTGTTCTACTCATACACAGGGAAGGTACAAAAAGGCACACAACTGGAACTGGTAGAGAGAGAGGAGGAAAGTCATGAAAGGGCGGTGGTGGTGGTGGTGTGTGTGTGTATGTGTGTGGGGGGATAGCTTTCCAGCCCTGTGGATGAAAACCCCCATCCTCCACAGGTCACTGGGCTGCAATCCCCTTATTTTGATTCTACAAGGTCAAGGTTTCTGCCTTCTGTCTTTGCTTGTGTGCAACAGCACGTATGTAAAATATAAGGAACATGCTATTGCAGTATACTCTCCTTTTTAATGAGCTGAAACATTCTAAGTGAAAACACCAATTTGCACATATGAATTTGTTGTTTTCATGCTTTACCAAACTCCAAATATTGACTATTCATCTATGCTGAATTCTGTGGCTGCCTGATTCACCTAACAGAAGTATATTAACAAGGCTCCTCTGGGATTCAAGGACAAAGGCATTAAGAGGAAAAGGAAGCAGGGGACTAAAGAGTGAACTGCAGGCTTACGTTAAATTGTACTATTATACATTACTCCATTAGTGGTTTAAGACTTCAAAAGAGGCTTGGAGGAACATATAAATTCAAATAGATAAAAATCAAAGGCAAATCACTGTAAATTTTATTATTATTTCTCAGCTAAGTGCCAAAATGGAATAGCTCGAACATACGGCCCAACATAGGAATTGTATGATGAGTTATTCTTAGTGTCTAGCAAGCAAGTAAATAACAGAAGACAACAAAATAGTCTCTGATGCAGGAGATACAGGTATGCATCAACCAATCAGCTGTAACATTCATGGATTTTGTTTATCGATTTCAATTGAGCCTGGTCAATGCTATTAAAGAAGATATCCATATTTACTGAGCTTAGGTGTCTTTTTAATGATCCGACTTGGATAAAATAGCACTTCATCTTGTGAGTCTCAGTATTACTGCACTAAACCATTTCTGACATTTGATCTGGCTAAGTCTCTGTAAAGCAAGGCAGGAAGGGGCAGTTTGAAGAGAAAAAAAATCAAAGAAAAAATATTCAGTAATATGTGATATAATGCACAAATTCCAGATGCTAGTACAGACAGTCTCAATAAATTTTCTTCCAAGAGGAAGGAGTGTTTCAGAAGACGAGGCAAAACACAGTCTGTAGATCCCGTGTAACAGTCACTTAAGTTAAGCACTAGTCTGCCAGGGCACCACACAGTAAAACTCATCTATAATTTGTGATGAGTGTAATGCCATCTCCACTTTATGATTATGTGATATTCTTCACCTCTGCCATAGCCAATGAGGCCAAGAGCTGGGAGCCTTAATGAGGTGCCTCAAAGTTCAGCTTAGGGAAGAGGAGAGGTGGGACGATGGGTGGATGGAAACAAAATGAATTTAGGCCATATATAATAATGATAATTTTAAGAAATTAAAAAAAAATGTAACCATAACAATGTTTTAGAAATTATTACCTGAATAAGTTTACTGATTGTGAAAAGTGTTAAGCTCAAGCCACTAAATAGCTCTGCTTCATCCTAATGAGCCGCAGTCACAATCAAAACAGTGAGAAAAAGTCATTATGTCCATGCCCTGTGATGCAGACCCCAAAAACACTTGTTAAGGGAAGCATGGCATCCTGATTTTGTTGAGGATTATGTCCACCAGGGAGATCTCATGAAAGAGCCCCTTAGACTCATTTACAGCAAAGTGCATTGCTAGGCTCTTATGACTGGTCTAGATGTTATGAATAAGTAAATAACAACATTTTTCCGAGTCGTTTAATCTCTGAGCACTGCAATTAGTAAGTCTGTAGTTTGTGCTGCCTTTTTCTGCCCTTATTATTGTTATTGAAATGTCATGCTCTTATTTAGCTCAAGGATGAATAATAAATAAGCTATAATTACTGTCTTGAACGAGCTGACGGCTTGGCTAGGTCAACGGTAAAGAGAGAGCCCCCCACCACCACCTCCCCATCTCTCTCTCTCTTTTCTTCTCTTCCCCTTCTTCTTCCTCTCTCTCTTTAATTGGATCTTGTAATTAGTTTCTCTGATGGATCTGGGAGGTCTGAGGCATCCTCTACAGCGTTCATTACGTGTTTCTTGGAGGAGGGTGCAGCTTTTTAAAAGCTCTGCCTGCTTCGTCCCTCACATGTCATAACACCAGATATGATTCTGCCCAAATACAATAAGAGAAACCTTTTCAGCCTGGCTCTGTTTTGCCTATATAAACACCAAAACAAAGTAGCTCAGGAACTGTGGGCCTTAGGGGAAAATGTAAAGGTAGTTTGTGTATAACACACACGGAAATATACCCTTTTTCATAATTAATCTTTTGATGAAAAAATACCCCAAAAACATATCCATATACAAGCCGACTGAGCCAGAAACTATATAACCCCACACATAATGATGGTAAGTACAGTGAGAGATTAAGAAAGTCATACTTAAAGAAATCAAAACACTAACAGACAGTAGATAGCTGCAGGTAGCAGAGCGATTTGAAATCTAAGGTAGAATGTCCTTTGGTTTACTACAAGAGAACTGATCAAGCACAACACATTATTTTTTGAAACACACACACACACACACAGACACACACACACACGCACACGCACACACACACACACACACACACACACACACACACGCACAAACACACACACACAAATGCATACACTCACAAACGCACACAATGTTCAGACCTATAATATACAACCCCCCTCTAGCACCCCAACACCATTTCCCCCTTTTCTTCCCCACCCTCCGCTGGCCTGGCTACACTAGACATCGCTCCCTAATCAGCAGCCTCGTCTCGCTCAGACTGGTTGCCATAGTAATATGCCAGCTGGTCGACATGGCAACCACTCTGAGGTCCACTATTAAATGAAGAAGAGTGGAGGGAGGGATACGGAGAATGGAGTTGGGATGAGAGAGAGAGAGAGAGAGAGAGAGAGAGAGAGAGAGAGAGAGGAAGACAGGAGAGACAGGGAGAGATTGTCCAAGATGGGAGTAGAGGGTATCAGAGGTGGGATAGTGGGGGGCATAGAAAAATGAAAATGGGGGGAAAAAAACGTAGAAAAATGAGTACAAGGAGGGGGGAGAAGGAAAAGGAGGGGCAGCAGGAAGAGATAGTAGTGCTATTTGAGCTACCTATGCACTGCATGGCATTAAAAGCTTCTGATATGTGTCGCAACAATGCCATTAACTTAATGCATGACGTAATTTACTTAACGCCTTACACTTATGAATTTATACACATGAAAAATGCATGTGCAGGCTGTCTCAGCTGAGATAAAGGATCGTAAACTAATATCACATTTCAAGAGCTACTTAGCATATTATTGTCAATCTACTTCAGACACACCACAAAAAAGACATAAAGTGATATTTACAATGTAAATACAGGTCCAATAATGACTGGTGAGGGCATGTGAAAAGTTTATATTAGAAGAAGACAAAGGGGGTCACATTCATTTTAATTTCCTATGGAATCAAACCAGGAAGCAGTTTCACTTTTGTTTTTTTATCACTTGCTTGATCAGTAAAGCATTGCCTTTGAAATTTTTTTTTTTTTTGTATACCGTGCTTGAATGCTTTACCTCACACCAGCTTTATAAACATTTGCCGTCTTACATGTAAAACGTGTCTGTAATTTCAATCCGCACAGTTTCTAGAGCCATTCTGTCATTGTGCCATCAGTGGTGCACTCTTTCTAAACTGAAGTGAAAAGTCACAAGGGCACACATATCTCAGTGTGTCTCTAGTGCAATCTCTGACAATCACTCTTTCCTCACCCCTCCTCCTGTCTCTATAATGCTTTCTTTCTCTTCTCATTTTTTATTTGCACCTCACCTATATCTTGGTGTCTCTTGCTACCATTGCACATTTTTTTCCCTTTCATCAGTTTTTTTTTTATCCTTCCTTTTCCCCTCTGAATGGATATCTCTGTCTTGCCTTCTCTGAAAGTCTGATTCTTTAATGAATGAAATGCCATTCCATCAAGATGCCACCACAGCAGTGACACAAAATAGCATTTGTTGCCTTCTGTGTGAAATTCCTTTATGAATTGGAGCCCTCTCTTTTCCCCTTGAGCATCTTATGAAAGATAGCTAATTGCATGTCCACATTGTACCGTCAGTCCCTGCTTCCCCAGTGCACCATTCAGAGGCAATTAAAGTGAGCTTAAACAGAGTAAGAAAGTGCGTCATCCTCTTAATGCAATTAAGGAAGTGTGCACACAAACATACAGTAACAGGCTGAAACACAAAAACAGGAACACATAGAAAAGAGAAAAAACGCAAGTGGAAAACATGAAATTATCAGGGAGTGCAAGCTCTTGGCTTAGTTGTTTTATCTATGCCATTCCATTTCATACTCTAGTTTTTGGTGCTAAACTATTTTATGTTATGATTTAAAAATGTAAACAAAAAAAGCCTGAAATGCTTTCTCTCAGGTTAGACTGTAATCTTGCCTTTTACTTTAAATACAGTAAAATTATATACACAAAGATATATGTACACTTTCTGTGTGTAAAGCATACTTAAGAAAGAAAAGTTCCCAATCTTTAGTTATTAGGCTTAGATTGGAAAAATGAACATGCAAACCAGTTTTTATGTGTTTACCTGTGAAGAGAGCACAGCAGGAAGAATAAAACTATTACGGGCATGCAGCATAGTTAGTAGAAGAAACACCTTTCCCAAATAAGCCTGAAATTTTCTTTTCATGTGGGGAGAAATAGTTTGATGTAATAAACAACACACACCTTGAAGTATAAATGAAAACAGACACATGCTGCCTCTGACTCACAAGCTAAAATGATAGGCCTTTGGACACACCGGGATATTTTTGCTATAACCAGTCACGCTCCAACACTTAACCCCAAGCCTCTGGCGTACAGTATGTAATTGCAGGCACTGTATGATCATCTAAAATCAAGAATGACTTCATTACATCAGTGCAAACTTAAACCAGTTTGAGACATGAAAAGCTTGTATTTGTAGAGGACTTTTGCATGTGCAACTGCCTTGTCATTTGTGGGTAAATTACACCTCTTGTTATTTTTGGTAGTAGAGACTTTTAATTTGAGTTAAGGCAGCAAAGATCATTTTACAGTCTCATACTGGGATGCGCTAGGGAATATATTGGGATATCTTTCCACTACTTTCCAGCTCTTTAGCATTGTGTGGTAAGGCTAATATTCCCAATACATTCATTAATATTTTGTGGGATGGCAAACCAAAGACAATCCAAGCCAGAGTAGATGAAAAGCTGCCCAGTCAGAGGAGGTTAAACAATCTAACACAGGAACTATTTTTAAAGTATTAATACCAAACACTGAAAATAACAAAAATAGTATTAGGATCCATCTATTTAACACACAAACACATTTACCTTGCTTGTATAGCTTACAGGTGAATATACACCGATCAGGCATAACATTATGACCACGGACAGGTGAAGTGAATAACAATGATTATCTCTTAATCATGGCACCTGTGAGTGGGTGGCCTATATTAGGGAGCAAGTGAACAATTTTTCCTCAAAGCTGATGTGTTAGAAGAAGGAAAAATGGGCAAGCATAAGGATTTGAGTGAGTTTGACAAGGGCCAAGCTGTGATGGCTAGACGACTGGGTCAGAGCATCTCAAAAATGCAGCTCTTGTGGGGTGTTCCCAGTCTGCAGTAATCAGTATCTATCAAAAGTGTTCCAAGGAAGGAACAGTGGTGAACCACCAACAAGGCTAATTGATGAACGTGGGGAGTGAAGGTTGGCCCTTGTGGTCTGATCCAACAGATGAGTTACTGTAACTTAAATTGTCAAAAAAAGTTCATGCTGGTTCTGACAGAAAGGTGTCAAAATGCACAGTGCATTGCAGTTTGTTGCATATGGGGCTGCATAGCCACAGACAAGTCAGGGTGCCCATTCTGACTCCTGCCACCCACTGAAAGTGCCAACAAGGAACATCAGAACTGGACCATGGAGCAATGGAAGAATGTGGCCTGGTCTGATGAATTACATTTTCTTTTGCATCACATGGATGACCAGGTGCATGTGCATCGCTTACATGGGGAACACCTGGCACCAGGATGGGAAGAGGGCAAGCTGGCGGAGGCAGCGTGATGCTTTGGGCAATCTTCTGCTGGAAAACCTTGAGTCCTGCCTTCTATGTAGATGTTACTTTGACACGTGCCACCTACCTAAGCATTGTTGCAGACCACGTACACCTTTTCATGGAAACGGTATTCCCTGTGGCCTCTTTCAGCAGTATAATGTGCTCTGCCACAAAGCAAAAATGGTTCAGGAATGGTTTAAGCAGCATAATAGCAAGTTTGAGGTGTTGACTTGACCCCCAAATTGCTCAGATCTCAATTGAATCGAGCATCTGTGGGAGGCCCCACCTCACAACTTACAGGACTTAATGGATCTATTGCTAACATCTTGGTGCCAGATACCACAGCACACCTTCAGGGGTCTAGTGAAGTCCATGCCTTGACAGGTCAGGGCTGTTTTGGCAGCAAGAGGGGGACCAACACTAATTTCAGCATATCCATCAGTTCTGACAATCTTCCCTCTGCTACATAGCCAAGATGGTAACTACTGAGGCTGAGATATGTACAGTATTCCACACTATACTTGTAGCTCTAACTGTCAGTGTAAATCATACACAGTATAAAGCATAGCAACTATGATGTCACCCATTGGTTTTAGACTACAGATTCAACATTAGCATTTTGGCTGTTGCCTGTTGTTGCTGTTATCAGCAAACACTACCAAGCTTGGTTAGCAAGCTGCATCCATAAACTGCAGTACACAGACACAGATATTGGCTAATTAATGGTAAATAACAGATAAACCAATACCAGAAATTTAAAAAAGATTGAATGATGTGAGCCACACAGTGACCCATAATATTAGTCAGATAATACCATTTCAAAAAGCACTGATGGCACAAACAAGGTAGAGTGGTCAAGTTCAGTGACTCCAATAAGCAAAGGTGAGGCCTAGCAGGTACATGGGCTCCAGATGCCTAAGTCAAGAAAACTGACCTTCCCCCATTTCCAGTAATGAGGTAGATGACCCCTGGTAAAGCTGTTATGAAGGGGGAGGTTATCCATGGAGGCCAAAAAAAAAAAAGCTGTACCTTGTTGTAGAATGTAAACATGCTTTTTAATCTCCTAAAATTCAACATTTTAAGTCTATGAGGACTGAATACACCCACCAGGCGTGTTTCATCAGGGTAAGCAAGGCAAGAGGTGCTTGGCTAATGAAATATAAAAATAAACATTAATCCAAACACAGCAAAATAAAGCAGTCTCTCACCTTTCATCTCAAGCAGCATTCTGTCATAAAACGTCTGTGCCTGTTTACATCCATCCTTTACATTACTGCCATCTTGCGGCTTCAGTTGGCTATTGTCTCTGGAAGCAGAATTAACACCACTTGATTATAGAGTCACTAAAGTCATTATGGGATAGGTGTTCTCGTGGGCGTGTCCATGTCCCATTAACAATGACTGGAGTTTGTCAAGCTGAGAGGCCAGTAGATTTTTCAGATTGTTTGCAAATAAGCGTTATGGATAAACTGCTAGTCTTTGACGGGAGACTGATTGGAGGCTAGTGTGCTGGACAAGGTGCCAATGCCTCTGCTTTCACTGCTCTGAGATCAGTTACCATCTGCACATAGAAACAGTTAGCATTACAGAGTAAACGAGCACTCTCATTTCTGATTGTAACAAATGAGCTTTCTCTTGCTAACCGCTTTGGCCAAGGTGTGATATAGGAAATTTTTAATGAAAACTTTAATGATGGAGAGGGCACATCAGCTCCTGACATGTCTGGTTGAACAAGTAACATTTTCAAATCACTTAGATGACCAAATGTACTAAGTTTAATAAGTTGTTCTGTTAAAATATCATGTTATTTTTTTAATCTCTCTGTAGATATTAACAGTTAACCATGTCAAAAACTGCTCAAGCCTTTTATTGAACTTTTTTAATCAATATATTTATTATACATTTTTAAACCAATCTGTATGTCTGTGTTTCTGACATAATTAAAAGCTATTTATTTAGAGATCTGTGGTCCTCACAGGACAGGCACTATAAAAGATATGATTTCATATCATTTATGTATTATTGTAGAGTAAATAGAGTACAAAGTGTTTAAAATTAGCTCAATCTGAAACATCTTCAGCAGTAATATTAATCCATATAACACAGATGGAAAATATTTTTCTGCAGAACAATTACTTTAACTCTTGACACTTTATGTACAATTTGCAAATAATATAGTTTTACATGTAGTGAGCTGCTTTCATAGTGTTTTATTGATACTTTTGGTAAAAAGGTTCGAAAAAGGACTCCTCCACCACTTGTCATTGTCAGCTAATGATAAATAGATGATAACTATAGAAGTAATACAATTTTTCTGCCAGGAAGGCGTGGAGAAAGGTTGAGGTTGTCAGACCAGTTTGTTTTAATGTGGTCCAAACCGACTTGTCTCTGCTTGCTTTTCTGTAAAAGTCACAGCACTACCATCAACCCCCAGCACCTCCCCCCCCAAAAAAGAAGAAATTCCCATAAATGCAGCCCTTTGATCATTAAAAAAAAATAAAACAAAACAAAAATAAAATAAAATAGGAAAAAGTGTTGCCTTTGAAAATATTCAAGGCAGTGATTATGCCTCACGTAGTCCAGATAAACAAGGCAGCCATAAAAAGACTGCGTTCAGAGTTCACAGATATTTAGTGGTCTTTTGATAATTCTTATTTTTATCTTAACTATCTTTGCACAACACTGTTTTATTAGCTTCTGCAACATAACAAATGTTTCCAGATGGCACATTCACTTATAATAAACTACTAATATACAAGGTGAATGCACCATTTATACTCATTTGCCTTTAAGAGATCAAAGTATACCATATTTTTTGCAAGGTTTTTTTTTTTAATTCTCAGAAATACCTTGTAGAAAAAACATCAGAAGGACACAAGAACAAAAATGAACAGCACTGTCCTTTTTCTAACTGAGAAGATAAGCATTCAGTGCCGTGTATCATGGAAAAAAGTATGCCAGTTCTTTTGGACCAGAGATATTCATTTGTCTTGTCAGAGAGCAAGTTTGGGCTGTGGACTCTATCTCCCGAAGGGGAGTGGCACTCTGTAGCAGAGATATCATGCTGTGTTTTTTGTTTGTGCAGTGCATGAGACCCAGAGGAAGAACTGTGAACCTGAGGGTGCTTATGGCTGTCTTAAATTAGTATCCAGCAGCCTGCCCAAGCATACATTTCTCATAATGCAGTATATTAGGAGTATGGTATTTTGAATCCCCGAGTTTTTACCACTCCCAGATGTAGTGTTTCTTTACCTCCCAAATGCCCAAGACCTCTCAACTTCTTGTTTCTACTGTTGGTCTAGAATTAGCTAATATTTTCACTAAAATATTGTATCATATAGCCACATGCATATAAATTACCCAAAAGGAAAGTAACTTACATGCATTTATGTTTGACAGTCTCCAGCTGTGACCATGCAAAGGAAAAAAAAAAGAAGATTTCTGTTTAGATTTGAAATCAAATTTGTGAGTTTTTGTGACAATTTCATAAACTGCATAAACTCTACACTCGAAGCATGTTTGTAGACATTAATAAATGCTTTGAGACCTTTCTATATGTCATTGTAATTTAGAAAAATAACTTCATAAAATGCTGTATTTTACACTAAAACTTTAATGTTTATTCCAGGTGATACAGAGCGCTTTAGTAACTTTGCCCATCACATTTTATATGTTAAAAAAAAGACCTGAAACAAATATGAATCCCAGTGATAAATAATTCTGAACAAAAGTGTCCAATATGATTTAAAGACATATACAGTATATCTAATGACATAGCTAGAATACCATCCAAGCCCAATGTGTAAATGTGTGTGAAGCTCTATTTTAAAAATATGGTGGATAGAGAAGCTGATTTCCAAAAATATTCCACACTCCCAATGACAAATGGACAGTAACAGAGCAGATATACATGCAGACTATTCATAGCTGCCTCACAATGAACCACTTGACTGCAGTGGGGGCTTTGGCACCTCTGTTATTCAGCCAGCACAGTCACCATCACAACCTATTCTGACACCAAATGTAAAGTCCAACTGCCCTCCAAATCCCTCCCAATTATAAAAGGTCCTTGAGTTGCTGTTTTGCCCCCTCTCCAGCTCCTGTCTGATTACTGAGTGTGGGGTGAGCTGCACAGGCAATCAGCCGCAAAGCACAGAGGACCAAAAGGACTGGGGAAAAAAAAAATCAAATCCAAAACACTGCAAAAAATAAACTAAAGGGAGACTACTGGACCGCAATTACAGGCCATCCAGTCAGGCCTCTGCTCCAGCACTCAAGAGCTGCCGTGATTTCCGACAGAAAAGGTTATTAGTTTTTATTGGAGGAAATAGATGCTGGGTGGCTTTAAATGGCACAGTAATGCGGTGGGGTGGGGGCACGGGGCGGGGTCTGGAGGGAGGCCTCCTGACCCAGGTCTCCCAAGAGTCCCATTGCGCTGCCAGAGAGACACACACAAGCCATCACACACCCGCTCCCCTACCCTCAACCTCTACAGCTCCTGCTTGAACTGCAAGGCAGTGGTCTGGTCTTCGACCATGACCTCAACCTGCACAACTCCTTTGTCTTTTCTCTCTTTAAACACAAGCATCATTACTGATCTGTCCAAAGCATCACATCTTAATCTGTCCAAACCTCACAGGTAAGAATGTTTAAAAATCAGTCTTTAATATTTTAATCACACAGGAATATTAACCAAAAAACAGGCCAATAAAACCCAAATTAATTATTTTGAAATAAATGAAAAGAAATGGAATCTTTTCAGGCCATGATTGTCTCAATAACAGCGGCAGATGTGAAAGCATTATCACTACGCATGGCGGCTGTGTGTTTGCTTGGCTAGCTGTAATGATTGACTGCAGATTTTTTTGTCACGAGCATGTGAGTCTGTGACTCCAGAAGGAGAACTATGCAACCGTATTTGCCTTTGTGCTGGGCTGACAGTGTGTGTACTCTGCTGTGTGTGACATTATTTTAAAATGTGTAAGCTATGATGTGCCTGAACCAGATGAAGTGTACTCCACAGGCGATGGTGTTTCAGTATCCACTATATAAATCATGCTTTTATCAGCCAAAGGAAAAAAAAATACTGAAATATTTTAATGCTTTTACTATTACTCCATGCATATGGTCCAAAAGCTCAGGCATTTAGGTTTGTGAAATACATTGACTTTGATTGTAAGTGTATGTGTCAAAATTTGCCACTGTATGTCAAAGTAGATAATATGTTAATGCAGTCTTTTGTGTGAGCATGTGCGTGCATGTGTGTTTGCCTTCACTGTGCTTGCTACCCATACCCTAATCTGTATTCAGGGCAGGTAAGCTCCAGCATGGACCCACAGCTCAGTAACTAATGGAGGGGCTGATGGGAGCCTGATGACGACCACAGGGCCATTTGTGAACACACACACAGCACACACACACACACACACACACACACACACACACACACACACACACACACAGCGCGAAATACAAACACAAACACAATTTCCAGCAGCAGCTGTAGCCATCATGTAGCTAGTAGCCTAGCAAGTTAATTACACTGACCGTTTAAAATTGGTGTTTGTTTTTTTAATTTGGTGAGCAACAGATACGGTTTCGATACTTTTTTTTTTTTATCATCTTTCTGAGCATGTGAGCAACAATTATAGCACAAGGCGTCATCCTTTTCCTCGCCCTGATTTTGCTGCTTCTGTTGTTCCTGCCACTTTTAAGATTTCTCTCTTTAATTGCTTCCACTACAAACTTTTCTAGCGAACCACTGCCCCTCTAAGTTGATTGCCAGGAAGTGCAGGGAATTAGAAAATTAATGTCACAATGGGGTCAGTGCATCAGAGTGGCATGCACATGAACTCAAAATGTGTCTGCTCTTTTCATATTGTTGGAAAACCTGCGACTAAAGTTTTACATAGGCACTTGTAATGACCATATATCTCACAAGCACTGAAAGTGCGCAATTCTGTTTGCCGAAGATTGAGCCAAAAGTTGTCAGAACACTCACTAAGACTTCACAGCTCTCTTTCATGTACCTGCATCCTCATGTCATCTGCTTTCTCCTATACCCTCTGCTTCACTCATACCACGTATACATATATATATATATATATATATATATATATATATACATATATATATATATATATATATATATATATATATATATATACACACACACACACACACACTGATCTCTTCTGGTTGACTCTAAGCTTTTCTTCTCTTTTCCTCTTCTCTCATTCTCCTCCTTCTCTGCTGAGCTTGGGCCAAAGAGCTGACAGGCAGTGACCTAGGAGCCTCCGAGGTTCCAAGGGAGAAAGGTAATGGGGCCAACCCGGAACGCACTCTCACTCTCTACACACATGAGGCCGCTGGCTGCTTTGATCCAGTAGCCCCTGCTTGGGTCTCCTGACGCCTGGTGAGGAAATTCATAGGAACAACTGGAAGAGGCCAGTGTTTATTCAGCTCCTTTAATGAGCAGGGAGACGGATTATCGGGGGCCTAAATCTCCCCAAAAAAATACAGGGAAAGAAAACTGCTGCTCCTTCCAGATGTTGCTCTCTGACCAGTCACTCCAAAAGAATCCAAGAAAGTGTGAGAGAGAGATAGAGAGAGGGAAAGGGAAAGAGAGAGGGATGGTTTCATTATGCAAGATGGTGGAACTAGTGGTCAGCAGGAGAATTTCCTTTTGTTTTCTCTGTTCTTGTGTCTGTGCAGATGTGGAGCCGGCCAATATTTTCTGGGTGAACTCAGAAGAGAGCAGCCGCCCAGGCACAGTGGGGAAAGCTAGGGGATCTAAAGGGGAGTTTGCAGGCATGTGTTATTTTGTTGAAAGGGGGGGGGGTATTTGATCGTGTAGGTAACCAAAGCTCTCAGGCATAAGCTTTACTTAAAACAATTTGTGCTGTCTTAGAGGGGAAAAAAAGAAGCTATTTCCTGAGCTTGTCATATGACCCCAAATGTGTTATTTTTTTCCCTTTTTACACATAGCCTCTTTGTAATCCTAATTAAGGCAGCAAAGCAAGTGACGTGGGATCCGACGTATGAAGCCTGTCTGTCCTGGGAATTGAAAGAGAAGACTGATCCACACATGAATTAGCACATGACTACAGTCTGTAGAAAAATTAAAAAGTACCTCTCTGCCTACAAGAAGACTTTGGCTGTCTGTCAGGCTCTTGACCCTCTTGCCAGAAGAGTGGCCAGATCAATACATCTCTCTATTGTCAAATCATTTAGGAGAGGATTACGGGTCAGCCACTGGTCACAGATCTTCTCACACATAGGGTAAAGGTCAGTCTCTGCTACTCATTTACATGTTATTCCCACACATCAGATCTTGTTAATAGTATCACCTGTGGTACAGACTTGTAGTGCAGTCCGATCTGGCTACAGCCACTTCCTCAACCTTTTTCATAATGTCATACTTGCAAACCAGCCTCTGCTCTGATCTTTACAATCAGACCATCCTTACCTTTGCCCTATGAAGTGCTACAGTAAGCCAGGTTCAAGATTAAGGCGGTGACAGAACCCTGAGTTCAAGAGGAGCGTAATGTGTGTTTGTGCATGTGTTTCTAATAGGTCGAGTTTCTTAAAGAACTGTATACAAACCTGAAGATACTGACAATCAAATAGCTCTGTATTAAGTGTTCATTCACACATACACTATATTGTCAAAAGTATTTACTCGCCTGCCTTCACACACATATGAACTTGAGTGACAGCCCATTCTTAATCCATAGGGTTTAATGTGATGTTGGCCCATCCTTTGCATCTATTTCAGCTTCAGCTCTTCTGGGAAGGCTTTCCACAAAGTTTAGGAGTGTGTTTATAGGAATTTTTGACCAATCTTCCAGAAGCGCAATTGTGAGGTCAGACACTGGATGACGTGGTTGGATGAGAGGGCCTGGCTTGCAGTCTCTGCTCTAAAATTGTCTTAAATGTCTTGGTATACTAAAGCATTAAGAGTTCCTTTCACTGGAACTAAGGGACTGAGCCCATCTCCTGAAACGCAAACCCCCACACCATAATCCCCCCCTCCATCAAACCTTGTCACATTCATCACTCCAGAGAACACGTCTCCACTGCTCTGGAGTCCAGTGTACACCACTGCATCTAACACATTGCATTGTGCTTGTTGATGTAAGGTCTGGATGCAGCTGCTCTGCCATGGAAACCCAACATGTCCTGCAATCCAAATATGTATGTTTCCAGAATGAATGCTCCTACCTGTGGCTTTGTATGTCATGTGGTCATGTCCTTGGGTAATGTTGCCGTAGCTCAGGTAGTAGAACAGTAATCTATTAATCTGGAAAGTTGATGGTTTAATCCCAGGCTATTTCGGTCAGCAAGCCAAAGTATCCGAGAACAAAATACTGAAGCACTTGTACGAATAAGAAATGTTGCATAAAGCACTTTGAGTGATCAAGCGTTTTTTATATATATATATATATATATATATATATATATATATATATATATATATATACATATATAAAAGAATAGTTTATTTATTTATTGCTTTAACTTTTTTAGTCAGCGTAAACTTTTCAGAAATCTGAGGAAATCCATAGTTACGTACTTTTTTTTTTTTAGGATTTGCAGGAGAAAACCGAACACGTTATTCACATGCACTTTCGTCTACAACCAATAGAGGCTGCTTTACTTAATTCTAAAACGTAAATATTGGTCATAAATGACCAAGGAGAAAAGGCTCTGGAAACTGATTCCATGAAGCTCTCTACACACTGTTCTTGGTCTAATCTGAAGGCCACATGAAGAGGCCACAGGAAATTTGGAGGTCTGTAGCAACTGATTCTGCAGAAAGCTGGTGACCTCCGCACCCTATGCACCTCAGCATCCACTGACCCCACTCTGTCATTTTACATGGCCTACCACTTCATAGCTGAGTTACTGTCATTCCTAACTGCTTCTACTGTGTTATAATCAATTATACTCTATCACGGTACCACGCTGGAATTCTATGAGCTCCTGAAGGCGACCTATTCTTTCACAAATCTTTGTAGAAACAGTCTGCATGCCTAGGTGCTTAATCTTTTACACCTGTGGCCATGGAAGTGATTGAAACACCTGAATTCAATGTTTTGGGTGGGTGAGTGAATACTTTTGGAAATAAAGTGTACATATCCATAAAGAACCATTCTGTATGCATGTATGTGCAATAAAACAAATGATCATGTTAATACAATAAGTGTTCTTCCCAGCTATAAAATTACGCTTGAGTCCATTATTGAATTACACTAAGTAAAGTAAAATTTTACTGCTATTGAATTAGAAGGAACTGCTTAAATCATCACTTACATTACAACACTATATGATCTCACAGGAATAAGTTGTATTAACATAATTATCAGCTTTCCTTGACATCAGTCCAATT
This sequence comes from Pterophyllum scalare, assembly GCA_024447675.2. NCBI lineage: Eukaryota > Metazoa > Chordata > Actinopteri > Cichliformes > Cichlidae > Pterophyllum > Pterophyllum scalare. The sequence continues at coordinate 16,899 of JAMQGT020010880.1, read as the reverse complement.
CTGAAATGAGTTATTTAAAGTTATGTCTTTTTTTAAGACTAAGTCAGCTGCACATTTTACTGACTATACATCACTATATGTTTCTGTTACATTGTAATAAGTAATTCTGTACCTTTGATTGGATGTTTCTTTTATCAACCTTGGAAACCTTGGAAAAAGGTAGCTGCATTAGTATATACACTCACCACTCTATCACTTTATTAGTTACACATTTTCATTCAGAGCTGCCTTAGAGTCAACAAGGTGCTGGAAACATTCGCCAGACATTTTGGTCCACACTGACATAACAGCATCACACACTTGCTGCACATTTGTCAGCTGCACATTCATGATATGAATCTCACGTTTCACCACATCCCAAAGATGCTCTTTTGGATTGCGATCTGGTGACTGTGGACGCCATTTGAGGACAGTGAAGTCATTGCCATCTTCAAGAAACCAGTTTGAGATTATTTTGAGCTTTGTGATGTGTCATGTTATGCTGCTGGAAGCAGCAGAAGATGGATACACTGTGGTCATAAAGGGATGGACGCAGTCAGCAACAATATTTAGGCAGGCTGTGGGATTTAAATGATGCTCAGTTGATCCTCTGTGGCCCAAAGTGTGCCAAGAAAACATCCTCGGCACCATTATAACACCACCACAAGCCAGAACCGTTGATATAAGAAATTATGGATCCATGCCTTCATTCTGTTTATGCCAAATTCTGACCCTACCATCCAAATGCTGGGGTAGAAATGGAGACTCATCAGACAAGGCAACATTTTCCCAATACCGTCCAGTTTTAGTGAGCCTGTGTGAACTGTAGCCTCAGTATCCTGTTCTTAGCTGACAGGAGTGGCACCAGGTGTGGTCTTCTGCTGCTCTAACCCATCTGCTTCAAGGTTTGACGTGTTGTAGGTTCAGAGATGCATCTTCTGCATACCTTGGTTGTAATCAGTGATTATTTGAGTTACTGTTGTCTTCCTATCAGCTCAAAGCAGTCTGGCCATTTTCCTCTGCCACTCGGTGGATATCTTCTCCTTATTAGACCATTCTCTGTAAACCCTAGAGATGGTTATGTGAGAAAATTCCAGTAGATCAGCATGTTCTGCTACACTCAGACCAGCCCGTCTGGCACTGACAAGTGTGTCACGCTCATAGTCACCTGGATCATCTTATTTCCTTTCTGATGCTTGGTTTGAACTTCAGCAGGTCATCTTGACTGTGCTGCATGCCTAAATGCGCTGAGTTACTGCCATATGATTGGCTGATAAGATATTTGCATTAACAAGCAGTTGCTTGATTGTTCCCTAATGAAGTGGCTGGTGAGTGTATGTAGTTTACCTATTAGTTGTTTTATGCAACGGTATGGTCAAATTGCAGTTCTGCTGATTATTGGAATGAATAAATGCAAATCCTGCAATACTGCCAACGTTTTTTGAGCCAAGCCAGGAATCTTCCAATTCTAAAATTAGAACGTTTCAACACTCTTCCTTGCAGTTCAGTTCAACCTTTGACATATTTTTTAGACTGTCTGGCACACACAGCATGTTCAAGATCTATCCACAGATTTTTAATGATACTCATGCCAGGGTACTGTCAGGGCCAGTCCAAAAGGTTCTGCTTATAACTCTTTAAGTAGTTCACGGTGAATTTTTGAGGTACACTTTGGATCATTCAGTCAGTTTCAGTTTCTTCACTAATTGCATGATGTTTTTGTACATAATTTCCATATTTTTTCCATAACATCCCTCTGACAGCTTGCATGTAACCCAAAACTTAATATTTCCTTCCTTCAAACATATCTTTAATGATTGTCAATAAAGGTCATTTGTCTGGCACTTATTTCTAAAATGACTCTGGTTTGTTCACATGCAACTTTTCATATTTCAAATGATAAAGTTTCTTTCTACTCTTCCAAGCAGACCGTATTTGTGTATCCTTGTTCCCCATTGGAAATGTACATCACCCCTCCTGCATCAGCAGCGCCTCTGTAATCATACAAAGTTTTTGCTTTCCCTTTCTGCCCAGCAGACATGCAGCTTTATCTGAAGGTTTTCGTGGTCTTAAAGATCTTCTTACTTCCACAGTTCCGGCAATTTCTTAATGACATTTCGGACAGTGGAAATTGCAAGGTGGAAGTGCTTTGATTTTTTTTATAGCCTTCCTCTGCTTTGTAGACATCAAATAGCTTCATTTTCAGATCCTCAGTCAGTTGCTCAGAGGAGCCCACAGATGTTGACTGTTACCACAAGGTCTAAACAGTCAGAGAATTGATCAAGCTCTGTACTGTCATCAGCTGACAATTCCTAAGGACAGTTCTTCACCTGCCTTACAAGTCCTAATGAGTCAGATAAGTCCCGCCAAGTCTGTGAAGTCTGAGTTTATAAGAGTTTGAACTTTCTGAATGTGCCACATATTTGATAATTTTTTTCCTTTTTTTAACATTTAAATGACTCATCAAATTTGTCTTTTTACTGCAGTGGTTGAATTTACTTCTTTTCACCACAAGAATCAACAAAATATGCAGTCTGACCAATCTTTTGGATTATCTGCTTCTATCATTTTATGACTGACTCACAGTTTAATGTAATTGAGGGGAACAAAAAAAAGAAGGCTTTGTAGTCCTGTTTACTCTTATTTTACATTATATATTGGAATTAATTAAAGATGTGGCTGTAGTGAATGTGTCAGCAAAACAGTCTGCATACATTCTTTTCTCGTTTTAAGCACGTGAAGCTTTAGCGGCTACCTTTTTTCACTCAAGTTGTGAAGGGGTTAGTCAGAGATTTAATATAAAAAAACTTTTGTCTAAAGACTCACACAGGCAGTGAAACTACAATGAAAGAAAAAAGTTTGAAGGAAACACTTACCAACTGTGAAGCAGTGAGAAGCTTCCTTCACAGTCCTGCAAAACACAAGGGAAGTGCATTATTGTTCAGTCTTCAATTGTGTATCCATCAAACACTTATCTGTAAAGAATCAAACGTGAACCACAGGTCTCACTCTTTATTACCATTACTATCGACAAGCCTTTACCAACATCCTTCTTAGTGATCAAGATTATCTGCCCAAGGTTGGAGTAAGCTTGCAACTTAAATATGTGTGGATAAAACCAGAATAATCTGGTATATCACAGACAGCCATTATCATTACATTGTCATTTTGCACTCATTTTTGTCTGCAGACTCTATACTGTTTGTTATGAAATTATATTACAACCTGAGGGGTCAGAAAAGGACACTCTGCAAACGTGTTATGCATAAAATATATAAAAAGACACCTAAAAGGCATTCTCTTTATCAGAAAAGAGGAAGTGTCAGAAAAGAGAAAGCGAAAACTACTCCTCTTTTTATCCGTTGCCTCCTCATGTCATCCAAACCACAAACACACTCCAGCTCATTGTTCCTTGGTCATCCAAAATGTAGGTCTCCCATTCAGACTGTTTGTAATTAGCAATTCTGAGCAGAGAAAATAATTTCATCTCAACATTCTATAGTGTATACTGTGCTCGATTAGGCCAGCAAAACGCTGCACAATCGAATACAAACAGTTTCAAATAACGGCTTTTCTGCACTGGCATCAGAGAAACTGCTTCTTCATTAAGCTTTTATATGTCGTTCCTTTTGTGCTTGTGTTGTATAATTGTGATAATGATGTGTGCCCTTTGTCACAAACACTGCGCCAAAGGCAAACTCCAGAGGTTGTGTCTGTGTGGCGATGAAATTCAAACTTGAAGTTGAAGAGACAGTTTCCAAGAAGGAAAATCTCAACCTTGGAATCACAACCTTGAAAACAATTTTCTTTCTCCTTTCATTTATTATGAAATAATCACTGACAGCACAGCAGATTCCTCAGTGAACAGTACACCATAGTTTAATTTTGGCCAACATGCCAGAGCTTAGAAAGCATAATTGCTCTACTCTCTTTGGCAGCAGAGACGTTTTGCCTTAAGATACTGCGAATAAAAACAAATTAATTCATAAATTAATTTAATATTAAAACTAAACACAACACACTGAGTTTGCAACAATGGTCGAAAACTAATCTTCGCAACCCCCCCCCCGGGGGGGGGTCACAACATTAAAAGTTTATTTTAAATGTTATTAGATATTATCAATACTTAACTAACACTTGCCTGCCTCTGTGTGTGGTGCAGTATGATGATGCCAATCAGCCTTTAACCCCTGCCCTTAGACAAGGTAAAGCCATGCATTCCCCTGACTCCAGGTCAGTAAGTAAGCTTGTATTTTTGGATGCTGGCTGCTGATTGTGTATGTACTTTAATAAGCAGGCTGCAGGTCAGTCAGATTTATGGGCCCACGGTGGGGTGGAGGGACCAGACTCCCTTGGCCTCCAGCTTCCCTCTGCGCCATTACGCCAGAGTGAGATATAGTGGGATATTGATCCCAATGCCACTTCATTTCGCAATAACTATTACACGATATTCTCTCGGGCCGCACGTGTCTTCTGATTTATGCTGCCTTGCTATTTACATTAGCAGTAAGTGTTTTTCTATACCAACTGAGGAGGGTCTTAGAGCCCCACAGATGGGCATGTGAACATTCACATTCCATACCATACATGTTTTTGCTGCCTTTGACGCCTTTTTCACAGTAGAGGTGGTGCTTAACACAGCACTGCCTGCTAGGTGAGTAATGGAAGACACAGACATAAACATATTGAAGAATACATCCCAGCCTTCATTACAGCTGCACGACTGACCTTGAGGCAATGTTGTTTTCTGCACTATATCTTATTTAAAATACCTGCTTCATTACATCCACACTTTGGAACGCTATTATATTCAGGAACACAATTTGAATTATTTCACAGTATTCATTCTCACACGCTTGTCAGAGTAGTGTATAGTCAGCATAAAGAGAGCAATCACAATAGACATGATTACTGCATCTATGTAGAGAAACAAAATCATTATTTGTGTTAAATTGTGTAGTTATTTGCATTTAAATTTTATTTTGATTTGATCTGAACTGATTAATAGAACGTTATCCAACATACTGCGAGTAACATGCAAAAATTCAAATGGAGACATTACCATTTACAATGTGCTTCTATGGGTCTTCCACTGAAGGAAAAAAATTTATTTTGATTATGTTATATGAAAGAAATTGTTGTCATGATTAGAACAATTAGGTTAAGCAGCCTGTGCCCCCCTGAGTTTCCACCATCGCTAGCTGCATACTCCATAGCTGGATCTTTGCCAAAGTGGCTTTCCTCACAGGCTGGTGCAGATGTTTGTTTACACACACAGGAAAGCTGTGTTGCTGGCAGAAAAGCAGACATGAATGGGGAGGAACGACAGTAGACAGACCCTGTGTAGTGCTGGCATTTCCCACAGGCAGCCTCCACAGGGGACACTGCCTCAGATGCCATCACTGCTACATGGGCCAGAACAAAACAAGAAAGAAAAAAAAAAAGCAAAACAAAAGGACTAATGACCCTTAATTGCTCTGGAGCTGTTTAAAATCAGATGAGTGTCACATAAGCTGGAGTATGTAAATCAAATCCCCCACCTCATTCCTCTCCCCACTCTGCCCCCTAAGCTCTCTCCCTTGGCACAATAAAGTCTTTTTCTCATAAGGGGGCGGGCAGCTTAGCAGGCTTGCTGCCAAGTGAGGGGAGCTGGCAAGCGTGGTAATGTGGAGACACTTGTTGCTATAATGCTTGCCTGTTACGCCAGCACATGGTAGAACTGGGGCAGCTGAGGGATGTGTGAGAGGAGCAGATGGGCATACTATAGTCTCCACGTGCTCCTATTTTAAACATGGAAACAGAAAGGAAGTGTGTTCTGCTCTCAGCTTTCAAAGCTGGCAGACACTGTGTGCATGGCCCTTTCATTAATAGGTCCATTCATATGCAACACAAAGTTTGATTGTACACAAATGCCCCATTAGGGAGGAAGGGGGCATTTGCTTGCAAGTGTTTGCATACGTGTTTGCATATCTTTGAAAGTGACAGCATTCACTTTGGGTATGCTTAAAAGGATTGTATTAGGCTGAGTTGAGTTTGGAGATTACACACTTAAATTGGGTTGGGATAAAAGAAAATTTAATGGAACTTTTTTTTTTACAGTTTTACAGAGATTACGTTGCTGTTTGTTAACATACACACATTCAGTATTTTGAGCTTATTTAGAATGCAACACTTTTAAACCATGTATACCTTATTAATTTTGGGAGAGTTTTGAGATGAAAACACATCTTTATCAAAGCAGACAGTAAATGACAGCGTTACTGAATAAACCGAGTTTATGTCATTGTAGATATTGTCTCTACCGACTGAGTTAGATGGTTGGTAGCTCACTGAGAAATGAGCAATGTCCTCTCATGCCCCTCGTGTCCCACTGCTCCCACCAAACCCATTACCATCAAGCCATGATGCCTTTCTTATACCTGCATGCTTTTCTGCTATATGGTGTTTCTGGTGATTTAAACACAGCAACAAACCTGTCCAATTTTCAGAGTGACATTATTGATAGCCTGTCGCTTCAGATTATAGGTAACTGTTAATGGTTATTTTATGGTGCATATGTGACATCTGATGTGTACTTTTTTTATCCTCTCTCCCGCTGTATATTTTTTTCTGTTTTCTCAAGATCACTTTCATACATTTATTTTTTTTAAAAAAGGAAACAAAACCTCTTACTATGCAGTAACACTTGCAAAAAAAAAAAAAGACCTGTGAAGTTCAGCGGCAAAACCATCTTTTTGTCCCTGAATATATTACTGATTGCAGAATTTATTATATTATAACTCACTTGTTTGTAATATTCTGATATAAGTTAGCAGTGGCATAATATTTATTGCACTCTGCAATATAAAACAAATGGATGCTTCTTTTTGTCACAGACCGAGCTGTGTACAGATCTGAATAATAAAGTGCAAAAACTAAAATTTACTGCCGCTAATTCAGGGCAATCGAACATCGATAAAGCGCGTTTCTGTGTCCGTGGTGGTGTGCTGAAAGGCCAGCTTCCCAAAAGACCGCCACCTCCTCTTCACCACTCCACTCTTTATCCACTCCAGTGTTTTCTCCCTGTGAACCTGTATGCCCTCTTGTCATGGATTAGCCTCCATACTTGCATGAACAAAGACTCAGTCAGCATGTGTTTATGTGTTGGTCCATGTGTTGTGTGAAGAGGAAATGTGTCTCCCACTTATGTCCAGATCTTAGAGGACCCCAATTTGTTAGGCATTAATCAGAACACCTGCTCAGAGAGCTGCCTGTGTCAGTGGCTCACTTTGTATCCCAGTGGTTTCCTGACTGCCAGGCTTTTTGTTTCCCCACTTCAGCCATCAGTGTCATTTGAAATCAATTTAATGATTGTGCCTGAGACTGATTTGAGTATGCAAATGATGCACGGGGAGAAAAGGGAAAGCAATATACAATGAAAGAAGATAAGAGTGGGACAAAAAAAAAGGGCCAAGGAAAGAGGACTGTGCGTTATTCTGGCACTAAAGAGCACAAATTCATCAAGTATTGTTCCAGCATGTGGGTGTAAACAAAAGAGAGAACAACAACAACAACAAAAAGCTGAATTTAGCTCTACACCACAACAATGTCACTATCCTGCTGAAGGACAAAGCATAAAGAACAACGTTTGAGAGGGAAAAAAAATGAGTAAAACACTATGACAGAGCGAGGAAGACTAGGTCAAAGAGAGGCCAGGAGAGAAAGGGAGTACAAGAAAGAGGTAGCAGAGGAAACAAATGAATAAATTCATGGGGCACAAAATGAAAAGAAAGATGGAGGGGAGTGGAGCAAAAGAAGGGGGTTGAAGTCATCAGTGCAAGATTTTCATTGTCCGGACACTGGAGGAGCACACAAAAGCACTGAGAAGATTCAATTAAGTATCATATGCAGTGACCTTATTGCCATGGTTACGGAACAGTGAAAAATATTAATCAAGCCAGCAACAAGGAAAAAGATGGTGGAAGGAAGAGATAGAAGGAAGACAGCGACAAGATACAGGGTGGTAAAAGATGGAGAGGGGACAATAGCACGCTCCCGCCATACTGTATGTGCTTGTGTGTTTGCTTGGTTTCATGTATTTTAATGAGTACAGCTGCAAAGGCTCATGACTGTCCCTACCAAGCTTTGAATATCAATATGCATTATTGAGTATGACATTTTTTGGGGTGGGGGTGGGGGGAGTATTTAACTTTTTTTTTTTTTTTTTTACAGTGCTACCATCAAAACTCAAAGGTTCACATTTGCACAAAAAGGAGTCACAAATGTGAAATGAACTCGATTCAGAACTCATTTCATACGGGGTTAAACTCACTTCACAGCTCACAAAGATTTGTTTTAGCTTCCTCTCTGTATTCCAGGTTGAATTTCATGTGGCCCAGTGTCTGCCGAAGCTTTTTTAGTGAGGAAATAAAACAATCCATCTACATATCTACAATCAATCACACAAGCCCGTATCCATTAATAACACAACTTGCAAATGTTTGCCACATGAAAATGAAATGTTTTCATCCATCAGTGTGTTTTGCGTGTGCGCGCGTGAGGGTACACTTACACATGGTTCTAAATAAATCCTCTAAAAACCAGTGCTAGCATATTGTTACAGACTCAGACAGCAAAATTATGACGATCATTTTCAATCATATTCCATTATGATGTTCCTCTCAGTCACATTTCCCTGCACACTGCAGAAGGGGAAAGTTGAAGATTGTTCTGTTTGATGAAGCTGTAGAGTGTTTGCTCGCTGTCTGCAGGGACTGTCTTGAAAACAATCTATCTGAAACTCCCCCGCTGAGCAAAATGTTAAATAAACAAAGACGGGGATAAACAAAATCCCTCCATTTCAATGTCACTGAGAAGAAAGCCAACATTTTTATACTGCGATTGTGAACAGGAGGTGGCAGCCATAACGAGATCGTCGTTTAAACTTTGGACACATGGTGAAATTATTATTTTTCTCAAAAACAGTTAATTATAAATATGGTGGCAAGCGAGATATAATTGTTGCACTTGCGTCAGCGGTGAGGCGGTATAGTAATCCTCCCAGCTCATGGGTTCCCTATTATGGCCTCGCTTAAGGAAGAACTATTTTAGATTTCTCCTGATCCTGTTATTGATATTATTTTGTTCTAAATATACTGTCCTACTTTGTACTAGTTCAGATTTTTTGGAATTCTCAGGGGTAGAAACAGAAGAATTCAAAAAAGTTCTATGGACAGATTTACTTTTGGCTGTAAGACAATCATTCACTGATTATATGGTTTCCTTTGATTAACTATATATTTATCTGCAGTTATATACAGTTAACACAGAGAGCTGCAGTCTCAGTCATGCTAAGGCTGGCTAAGCTTTCTCCATAATGGTCCCTTTCCTGCTTGACAAAATTAAGCAAGCCACTTGAGTTGACTATTTTAAGTCTCAATTAAAAATGTGACTTGCTTTTATTTGAAGTGTGCGAATTTATACTTCCCGTGTTTCAATTAATTGTTAGAAATACTGCACTCACTCATCTATGTTGATTGCATTGTTATTTTTTTCTGCTCTGGCATGGAATGTGTGGTTAATTAAGGACTTAAATGATTAAAATGTTCCCAAAAAGGTCCATTTGATTTAGTTTCTCCCTACTTACCAATAATTGAAAAATCATCTCAGCTCTGAACTACACGTGACAAATAGACTGCTAGCATGCACGTCTTCTAGATGCTGTATTAAACTATTTTGTACCAAATTAAGATCAACAAGTTACACATCAACTTGCAAGGCAGCTGCAAACTCCAGAGATACGTAATAGTTATGCCCATAATGAACTTTTATGAAAAATAATTGAATAAAATTTAGTGTTAATTATTTTGAGAAAAGGATTTTGAAACTCTCAGTACTCCGATGAGAGAATTGTTTGTTTTTTTTATAAAAGCTGGTGTGAGCTAACCATTTTTTGCAGCGTGACAGGCAGTGGTCATGCAGGAAATTGTCCAATAAAGTCATAACTGAGTGATTCGAGTTCAACATTGGTTCAGTCCTGTGCCTGCTCTAATCCTGAGCCCTAATCTCTGAATTTCCCCTACCCATCCCTGTAGCAGAGGCCTCAAGAACCTGTGGGTGAGGCACCAGTCTAGGTGTAACAGGAGAGGCAGTTAAAGTGCCTGATGTGACCATGACCACTTCCAGAAACAATTTAATTCCACAGCTTCAGCCATCTCCAGCTGATCTACTCCTCCAAGGTCATTAACTGTGCCACAGAAGGTCACATGATTAATGAGTGACAAACCCTCTGGTGCAATAACGTGTATGAACGTGGACCATTAATTAGACAGAGGGACCAAAGAGAATGAATGGCCAGGGACAGCTTGGCCCCCTCACAACCCTGTCCTTTCCAGACACCATTTTTCATTTTCATCTGCACAAACAGACACAACCACAAGAAAGACCACTCACAGTATTCCAAAAATACCACATGTCCCTGCGAGCCCCATCAAAAAAACAAAACAAATCACCTTAACATAAAAGCTTTACAATGATGTGATTATTGATTTTAAAAAAATAAAAATATGTATATTAACTGAACAGTAAACTTAACTTACAGTAAATAACATATAAATCAAACAGACAATTAAAAAGGAAGAGGCTTTCTGAGTTTAAATGTTTGTGGTTCAGTGAAACTAAAAAGGTCCAAATGCCCCTCAGAAGTGCAGTGTGCAGTGGATTCAGGTTGATCTAGGTATAAAGCATCTGAATGTTATGTTGTTGCAGTCCTTTTCCAGGACTATGATAAGCACTCTGCATTACTGAGGGCAATCTCCAAGAGGAAATGAAACATTCTGCTGCCACAGACTGGCTTTATTGGAAGACAACAAGTCCGGCCTCTCAGGATATACAGATCAGGAGATTTAATTGATGCTGACCAACTGTCAATGTACTCCTATAGCTGGAAAAAACAAGAGTGTTTAACACTCCTCCATTGTAAATAGTTTTCATTTCCCAGTCTAATCAACTTAATGTAATTCCAATAAGTCCATTTCTTAGAGTGGCCTTGTTGATTTCAAACCCCATAGCCTTCTGTTTTATTTTCACCAGTGCCAACAAATGTAATAGCTGCTAAGTATATTGGGCAATAATATACGAATGCTCTACATTCAGTGCATGCATTTCAATTTTACCTTGAGGTCATAGCATTATGGATATACCCCAGTGGGGTCATTAATCATAAATACATACACTGTGTGTAATAACAACCAGTGGGGAGAAGCAGACTTCGGGGAAGGTTTCAGAAGAGGACTTGTACAAGACCAGGGGACACAGTGAGATATGTAAACAAATCTCATCAGTTCACCCACTCCACCTGGGTCAGTGTTTCCCAGAGCTGGCACACAGTGAGGCATATGTATATAGAAACAGACATTTGCAATTGTCATTGGCCCAGAAACATAATAAGCAGTGACAGGGTGAGCCAAATCACTCAGAGTACAACCAGGAAAACAACATCTTTTTGGAAACAGGATAAATATGTGTTGAGATATGTGTGTTTGTGTAATGATGTTGTATCGTGAGATGAATTCTAGGTCATAGAATATTTATCTGTAGTTATGAATATGGAAGGGAAATAATTTAAGAGGCATGCTGGTAATAAACATAAATTTGAAAGGTACTGCTGACATTTTTACACTATTTTTTATATAAATGAAAAATAATAATAATAAAAAAACCCCGTCTTGCATCTTATCAAGCATTCAGAGAACCCCTTGACCCTTCTGAATAAAAGAATCTCTCTGGAGATTTGACACACATCTCTCAGTACAGATCTGAAGACAGCCATGAATGTTGTTTGCCCTCTGATATATTTTTAATATTCAGATCATATCAAATATGTCCTCTTTCAATAATTGATCTATCTATCTACTAGCAACATAACACATGCTGAGATTTGGCATGTGATTTTTATGCCTCAGTCAGTATATCTTCTTCCCTCTATTCAGTATGATAAGGAGGGCACTGGCTGCTCTCTAGATGTGATTTACTTGGCCAAGGGATATACCCTCAGCGCGTGCCAACAAACCCTGTGACCACAAACTGTCGGTCAGTAACACTTTACAGCTGCCTTTTCTTTCTCTGGGATCAGAATCAAATGACTGTGCATGCAAGACAATGGCTCCACTATGTTGTGGCATATGTTTAAATATGTTTTAGTTTCGTTGTGTTTTAGCTTTATATCTGTTCAAGATATCAAATATTTTAAATACAACCCACTGCTTCTTGACAAAGACACATTCATTTGCAAAGGTCATATGTGCACTTAGGCACTGAAAGCCTGTAAAGCAAATAATGTATAGGAAATGTGCAAAAAAAAATGTTTTTTTTCTTTCTAAAGGAACATGTTGCAATGCAAACATATCAGAGCCTAATGGAGTGAGTGTTTTTCATCCTGTCTTTGACCAACAGCATCTCCTGTGGTGGCTCATTTCCTTAGTGCAAGAGGTTCCCACCCTCCATCGCAGACGGGCTTCAGGGGGCATGGTGGAGAGAATACGAGATGGAGGGAAGGAGCAAAGTAGAAGAGGGAAGCCATGCTGGGAGAAAGGAAATCTTCCATGTGCAGAAGCAGAGTGGCTAGAGGACATTTCACGCTAATGGCGGCCGGGCCAATTGAAATGACTGCAGCGCTGCATGATTTGAAGGTCAGGAGACAGAGGATTATATTCCAGTGGTGGCGGAGGAGGATTGGAGGAGTAAAATGGTACCTCCCGCCCCTCCTCCTCCTCTCCTGAATTATTGCAGAACAGCCAAGATGGAATCAACATAGCACCAAACCCCACCATCATTACTCTTACACCCAGCACAACATGAAGCACATAGCATTGCTCTGGTCTTCTCTGTGTGCTCGCTTCATCTCAGGAATCTACGTTTGTCATTCTGAACAACACAACGGACCGCCGTGCCTTAGCTGTTTTTCGATTATGCGACCAAATATTTTAATATAAAATTACATTATATGCCATGATTAAGTTCTCATAAAATATTGTACAAAAGATTAACAATTTTGCTTGTGAAGGCCAATGCATGATTAGGTTTGTTTTTGAGTGAGATGTCAGTGCTCTTATTTTTTATCTTGAGAAGACATGATAATAAAATAAAGACCTCCTCTTGAAGATATGGCTGACACAGGAGATAAAACACAGAGGCTGAAAAAAACACAATCTTTGGTCCAGCTTACAGATGAGTGTGCAAAAAGTTACTCACACATGAGGAAGGCATAAAGTGATTATGCACATGACTGCAGTAATAAGCTGTAATAAGATGTAAAATGACCATTCATATTTACTCCAGACATTGTGCAAGGCAAGCCAATGTGACTACACCGTACTTCTTATATGCAAACAAACATGGAAACAGCAACAAATGAGGCAACGAGTATGTCAAGCAGAATTTCATAAATCAGGAACATTAATGTAATTAAACTAATTCCCTACAGGCATCAGCTTCTCTATCTGCTTGATGTGATTTCAGAACTTCTAGAGGCTGTGCAATTTTTCACAGCATCCCCCCACCCCCCCACCAACCCCCATTAGATACTGCGGATTGTCTGAGGAATTCTGACCATCAAAGCAAATCAGACTTACAGATGCACCTGTTTCACTCAGACAGAAAAAAAAACTGCCTAAAGCAGCAGTGACGTTTCTTTAGATGCAGCTATTTCCTGTGTCAGTAAACACTTTATATTTGTAGGCAGTGTCCAATCCCAGCTGCTCTCCAACACCACAGCAGAGAGGTAGATACCTTATAAGAGGAGGACAGATGTCAGTCTTTGTGAAAAGCCAATAGAGTTTGTAATGTCGAAGGACTAAAGCGAAGACACTAACTGCCATGCCAGTATTCATATGCTAACAAAAGCCTCAGAATCAAATGAGTGAATTTAAATAGTGCATCTCAAATATCTTGCATTGCTCTATTGTGCTGTGCTATACAGTGCTGTTCACACAAAAAGGTGGGGAAAAGAATGGACCTTAAATAAAATATTGCTAAGAAAATGCAGAGGGACCTTCTGGCACCAGCATGCGAAAAACCAAATGTGTCTATTTGATATAAAGGGAAGGAAGGAAGGAAGGAAGGAAGGAAGGAAGGAAGGAAGGAAGGAAGGAAGGAAGGAAGGAAGGAAGGAAGGACAGAGCCTAGAGTATAACTTAAAGCTAATGAATATTTAGTTCATAACAAACTGTATCAAGTATTATCAGGTTATTGTTAACTTCATTTTCTTTCATTCATATTAACATTTTAAAAAGGAAGTCAGTTTCATTTTTGGATTTTGACAATGACAAATAAATCTTATAAAAATAGCTCCACTTTCCCCCACTTGTAATTTATTCTTCCAAATAATAAAAGTGATATATTTATGCATTTAAATCAAAATGAGATTTGTGAAAGAAAGAAGAATATATATTTGGATGACATTAAATTAAAGTGCTCGATCAACACATTAATAACTGCAGGCTGTAATAATTAGATTAAATTGGTTTTCCATAAGGACACGACATCAGTGGTGTACAGGATGAAGAAACACAGGGAGTGATTTTGCTACATTTCTCCCCCGCTGACTACTGTGCTTGTAAAACTCCAGAGGAGATAACAGGCAACTAGGGTAGCCCAGTCAATCCAGTGCATGTTTGAATGGCTGACCATGTTAAGCTCTTAAAGCAGGCATTAATCCAGGATTTTAGGAGCAGAGCTAAGTTTGGCACGTTATCATGGCAAGGCCCAGACCTTAGACGGAGTTCAATCACTATGCAGAAGCACTCACAGCCTCAGTCACACAGGCCTCAGACATGACTAGCACTGCAACTGGACTGGAATTAAACAGTAGGTGTGCTGGAGACACAATAAATTTTAAGATTCTTGAATGACCATTGATTCTATGACTTTCCACTTAAATATTTTTAGTTCATCTTGAACTGGTGAAGTACAAAGATAAAAAAATTATTTCTATACAGTATGTATTATAAGCAGAATTCAGGACAAGCATTTAATTCAACCAGATGCTTCCTCTATAGTGTGTGTACAGATGAAACATCTATAGTATGTGACGTATTCTTGCAAGGCATACCCAAAGCAGTGGCTCCCACAGAGCCTGAGTGACCTCTCTGGTCAGCCTCAGTCTCGGTGTTAGAGTCACACCTCCGGGACTGTACACAGGCCAGAACAGAGCCAGCACGCAACCCAGCACTCGCTGTAATGCTCAACTCGAAGGTACGCACATACCAGCTCAGATCAACATCAAAGACAGTTGTGCAGACAACCATACTAAGAGCTGACAGCCTTGACCATGCATCTGCAAAAGGAGCATCATCATGATTTAGCAGTGGACAAATACCCATCGGGCAACACGACAGCAGCGAGTGCACAGTCACGTGGCTGCATGCACATGTACACACCAGTGTTGGGGTGCAGTAGAGCTCTGGGCCAAGGCTTAGGACTAGAACACGGGCTTAGGAAAAGCAGGTGTGTTTACTGGCATATGGGGGATATTAGGGGCTGTGTGTTGACTTACACAGTCTTCCTGCACAGAGTAGGACCTGAGTTATCATCTGAACATACGGAAAAATACCAGAGAAGCTGTAGACAAAAAGAGAGGAAATGAGCTGAGAGGGTTATAAAGAACGGGAGGAAACCAGCATTGTAGCAGGCATCTGTTTTACACCTCATCCTCACCCACAAACACAATCTGTATGTGGAAACATACACACCACATGTCAGAATTGATTCATGTTTCTACATTTATCCTTCTTGTGTCATGAGCACAACAGTAGTTAACTGCCTAGCTAATATATATATATATATATATATATATATATATATATGTGTGTGTGTGTGTGTGTGTGTGTATATCAAAAATAGTCTTGTACACTTGTAAGAATACTACTAAGAATGCTACTTCCTGTGTGGGTATATAAAGCTTAGGATCTAGATCATCACTTTCTGAAACCCTTACTTTATGCATAGCGTGTCTCTGCAGTATCACCCATGAGAGAAAGTCAAAGGCAAAAAAATGAAATACTTTTTATTCTGAAATTTTGGAGTGAGTGGTACAGTTTTTTAAAGTAGTGTTTTAAAGTGTCTTCAATTTCAGCAATATGAAAACAAGAACATTTAAATGTAGCATGCTCACTAACTAGACATATGTGAACCTGCAAATATGTGTCAGTTTATTCTTAGGTAACACTAGCCCAAACATTTTTGGCGTCTAAAATGTCATGACTGAGATAAGTCTTTCCCTTTTAAGGAAAGTAAAAAAAAATGTTTTTGTTTAAATGGTTTTTAGGAAGGTCTAGATTTACCTTCAGAGTCATTTTGAGGCTGGTGATGTTCGTGCTTTTGAATAACATTTGCATTAAACTGAGAGGTGTTTAATGTTTTATCTCCCTCTCATTTCCATTTATACACCTGAGAGTAAACTAAATTTGTATTTTGTTACTGAATATGCCCACATAAAAAAAACAACAAAACAAATTGAGGCTGTAAGTAGTTGTCGGTAAACACTGTGATTCTTTTGGATTATTTGTATGCACACTCTATCACCAAACTATCAGGGTTAATATTACTCTGAAAGTAGAAAAATAAAAATTGTTAAAGCCCACACTCACCAGAGTAAAAGATATTTGATATTTTGAAGACCTGCCCCTGAGCCATGTCAACTCTGTAAGTGGACAGATAATTCTCCAAATCAACACTTGTCGACTTGAAATAATTGCAACTGGAAAAAATCAACACTTATTAACAATGGAAGAGTTGCTGTGCATGGTATTTGGGTTTATCTGTGGGCTTTAGTGCAAGAGAGAGAGAGAGAGAGAGAGAGAGAGAGAGAGTCCAAATGGATTTCAGCCCTAGAATAAATCACAGCAATACGTAACTGAACGAAGCCAGGCCCAAATTGACATA
>JAMQGT020010879.1:0-29498 GCA_024447675.2 Pterophyllum scalare | reverse complement strand
TCACCTTGATGTAGGGATATGTAGGTATACTCCTGTACTCCAGCAAAATATGTTGGCTGTGGTTAAATGCACAACATTCATTAGTGATGCTGGGCATGGTCAAAGGTTAAAAAGCTTGAATTTTTTTTAATGAAGCATGGTGAGACTGTATATAAAAGATGTCCATAACCACCATGACAGCACTTATCTTTTCATGAATCCCGTCATGAAGCCTCGAGCTGAGCGTCATCTCTGACATCTTTGTGTTTTGAAACTGGATATGACGAGCGAGGAGTGGATAGACTGAGAAACTGATGGACGCTGCACCCTCACATGGTAATTATGTGAGGGTGCCCTGTTTTATTCCCTTTTTTGACTCTAGTGGGGACCATAGTTTACAAAATGAATATTATGCTGTATTCAAGAAGGTTTGAAAGTAGCAACTGACATAATGGGACAATGTTTGTCACAGAAAAGGGTGCCAAAGGGATCATTTTCCCATGGGCTTCTATGTAACCAGGGTTCTTTTTGAAACCAGGAGTCTCCCCCTTCTGGCCACTGGAAAGAATGCACTTTTAAGACACGTCCACATTGGTTTCACATTTCATATCTGGAAGCTGCTTCCATCTTTTATCCACGGTCTGTGATTAAGTCACCAAATTTCACCTGATTGTGAAGGGACGGTATTTATTTTAAAGTTGGTAAGTGTGGATTATGTTGAAGTTTGTAGCCGTGCGGAATCTCTGCCAGTAACAACAGCTAATACCTGTAGGGGGCAGCCGACCCACTGTGTAAGACCCCTGACTTACTAGTAGGGATCTCTAGTTCAGCGCCAGGGACGAGAACTCTTCCCACCGAGAAACTTGACGTTTGTGTTCGTTGGAACGTTCGAACAAGCTGAGGTAGGGTTTTGTTTTCTGTCCCGAGCATGGGGGGGGGCTCAGTGTGCAACCTCAGCTGAACTCCACCCCTGCTGTGTTGACCCTCCACACACAAAGACCACACACGCCAGAAAGACATGAGCTGACCTTAAAAACATACATTTTAATTGGGGATTTATCCTATATGTATAATTTAACCACAACTAGTGAAGAGACCTGAGCAAACTGTCTTACTAATTTTGTTTATTGTGTTGTAGAGAGGAAACTAGTAGTTTTTTGTTTTGTGGTTGTTGTTGGAGTTTTTTGTCCTTTTAAAAAAAAAATTGAGTTATTCTGTTGAGTTATTGTTGGACAATCTGAATTATTCTGAGGTGGTTAAGCCCACCTGTCTGTTGTACCCAACCCACATCTGTTTAGAAAACCCTAATCCGTGTTAGGATCTCTGTGTAAGTCAATAATCTTGAGCTTAGACCTTTGCACACTAAATATTTGTAGTGATGGAAACCAGAAACTATGTACATACTGATTTCATCTCCGCTCTGCTTACGGGTTGTAATCTCTGTATTTACACTGCTGAACAGGAGTTTCCCGCTGGCTGAAACCCTAGAGTTATGTTTTCACTGTCACCCTCTACAAAGATTACAATGAAATCCTGTTCAGGTCCGCTGTCCAAATAAACAGTCATTTGTACAGGGATGATGGGTCTTGGTATTGCTGATCAGAATGTAAACAGTGTGTGGAGTGAGGAGCTGTGATCAAACGAGCTCCCCTGTGGCGCTGTAATGACCAGAACTTGCTCTCCTTACGCCCCTCTGGCCTGCAGAGGTGCAATGTGAAACCAAGCCTATCTCTGGGAGCAATCAACATGTGGTATTCCTAGAATTTGGATTGATGCAGCCATATGAATTATTCCAGCGACCACATACCAGCTCCGATCTCATGCGTGCCTGAGGCTCAATTCAGTCTGTTGCATGTGCTCGGTTTGTATTCCGTCTTTTTGGGATAAAAAAGGAAGTTGGGATGTTGGCGCAACTTTCGAACTTACAGTTAGTCATACTTTTGAAGTCTTGAAGGGCGGGAGGGGGGGGTCTTCAGATAAGTTTTGTTTCTGTCTCTTTGATTTCTGCTACCACTCCAGTTTAGTTAATGTCTGTGAAACTCAGTTTTTAAATAAGTGTTGAAAATTCTCTTCCCTAAAACACTGCCAATCTTCTTGTGTACTTTCAAAATGTCATGCTGTCACGTTTTAACAGGGACCGTTTCTTTGCCAGAAATCGGTCCCAATAAAAACACTTCAGTGTGCTCTTCAGGTTACAGAATAACAAAGATGGTCTTTATTTAGATGTATGTGACATTTTGATTAGTGCAGCTTTTAAGAAATTAAGAATGGTATTTCTGTTGCACAGAGGCCCCCTTTTAGGGCTGAACAGAAGATTAATGACGATCACTGCTGTTCCACTCATCTTTAACCCGTTTTAATCAGATATAAACTGGACGTAACCTCTGAGACTAATGCTTAATTGTGTCCATTTGTGTATATATTTGCCTACAGGGAGGGGTTTTCAACCAACATAAACAAGCTTCCATCCTCCAAAATCTCAACTGCATGGTGCTCGTGGTGGATGACGCTGTGCATTGTTCAAATGCTGACTGGTTGACAAGCTGGAACAGGGAAGGGAGTGAAAGAACTTAACTCTTCTCTGTGGCTGCCTGATGGACCAGCAACAGCATTAGCAAGAGTAGCCCATAAACTGGTTGTACCATGTATTTTTGACACTGCCCCCATCTGACAACAGACACTCTCTGCAGGTGGATGGGCAGTGCATAGCTACTAAAAGACTGCCAACGCACAGCCACCACTGAGCCATAATTTCCCCTTAAAAGATGAAGCCAGTGTCCAAGTGCGTTAAACCTGCATTCTTTCTAACGGCCAACAGGGGGTGCTTCCTCTGTTTGCAAATAGATTTCTATGCAATCAGATTTCTATTAGAAAATTACCCTAGAAAATAATTGTTTGCATCCACTCTTATTGAACATGACATAATGCTTGTCTTGTAAATTATCATCCCATTTAGAGTCAAGTATGACTCCTTGATCAAGTGGTAAACACATTCACCACATGCACAAAAGATCCCTGGTTGGAGATTGGGTGGAGACGGCAAACCCAGCTTCAGGAAATCACAAGCTGATGTACTTGCTGCTGTGGTGATCGCTTGGTAAATAAGGGAGCAGCTGAAACTACCAGTCCCATTTAGACTAGACTGGACAACATGCATACTGTAAAGTTTTAATAGTTGAAAAAAGTTAATCCAGAATAAATTCTCTTAAATGCCACTGTATTTAATTGAAAACCAAAATCTTAAATGTGGCTATAACACAAATTTACATTACAAGTATTGTTTTTCAAGTCATGTTACATCAATGTTCAGTTTTTTTTTGGGGGGGGGGGTTGTTGGTTTTTTTGTCATCAGATACAGTAAACTAGGTTTGAATTGTATATTTTCTTGGTGAAGCAGCAGTACCGCACTCCTTCCTACTCAAAAAGCACTCAACTGGACCATCTCTTGAGGTTGTAATGGTTTCTTTTCTAGGATTTTTTTTTTTTTTTTATTGCCATGGTGACGATCCAGTCCATTAATCTTGAGTAGTGTACCCAGGGCTGGTCCCAGGCCAGAACATTTGCTGGTGCCAGCACGTTCATTTGTGGTTCCTGGGTGGAACTCAGCAACTCAGCAGTGATGCAAGAGCAAAGCAGGGGCCTTCTTTTTTCTTTTTTAAAAAAAAAAGAGTTTCCTGTCGCCCTGGCTCATTGCTGCGTCGCTGAGGCGACGCAATGACCACTTGATAATGATCCTTGTTAGGAAGGGATCTGTGGTTTTATATTGTTGCTCTTTAAGTGTTTTGTTGGTCATTTTGTGTGTCCACTTGCAGATCTGTTCTTTCTCTATCTTGATTTTTTTTCTGTCTGTTTTGAGTGTGTAGCTATCTTAAAATACACTTAAAACTTGAGTTATAAAGCCAGATAAGTGTTTTATTATGAATTTCCAGGAAGTTCTCTTACAGAAGGGATGCTGCTGTAGCTAGAAGGCACTTTTTAAAAAAAAAAAAAAGATCAATGGTGTCTGTTTTGCCGACAGGTCCTTACAGAAGGGTTTTTTAAAGTCTGATGTGGTTTCAGTTTCTCATAAAATGTTTGCTTCTGGACATCATCTTCCCCTGAACTGTGGCGGTAATCCTTAGAAGTCCCAAATGGAAGAATTCAGCTCTAATGCTCCTTTATCTGCCATGGCTTGGATTGCACCTTATTTGTGCTTCACCTCTGTGCAGTATAGTAAAACATGAATATTCCCCACCCACCCCCTTCATTTCCTCCTTTCTTCATTTCCAGTAAAGTTATAAAATGCTTTGCTTCTAGCAAAAAGTGCATCCAGCTTTTCATGGCAACTCGGACACTGTAGACGCACTGCAACAAAGAAGCCTGCCTGCTAATGATTTCCTCTTCAATACAGAGTCTTTATTCATTTACAGCACTGCTGCACTGTCACAGTGAAAATCCAACCACGCTCACGTACACTCAAAATAGTTTGCAGCAGTTTTTAGTTGTGAATGTGTTTATCCACGTGTTTAACAGGGAACTACTCTGAGGTAGTTGCCTATTATTTAATTGTAGCTTTTGTTTGCACAAGCTCAATTAATTCAGAAATGTTCTCTACTTCCACCTGCTTCGCTGCAAGTAGTATATAAACATTTAACACATGCTTTATAACACTAGATTATTATATATGAAGAATTAGTTTACAGTATTTATAATTATAACTAAATTCAGAGTTGGAGAGAAGAAATTGGAGAAAGAAATTCAGAGAGAGTTGGAAATTATATTAATTTGGGCGTGGGGGGTATTACAAGCTTGGCTCTGGCTAAGATGATCCCTGTCAGGTCTGTGCACTGGAGATTTTTAAATTTATTTTTACTCATAATGTACAACCATTAGATTAGCTTCATCTCCATCTTCCTCATCTTCCCCTTTTTCTTATGATCATTACAGCTCCCTTTAGGAGTTTAGGGGTTGCCACAGTAGCTCATCTGCCACCGTCTCTCCCTCTGTCACCAACTCTCTGCATGTCCTCCTTCGCTACATCCATAAATCTTCTCTGTGGTCTTTGTTTCCTCCTGCCTGGCTGCTCCATGTTCAACATCCTTTGCCCAGTATATCCACTGTCCCTCCTCTGCATATGTTCAAACCATCTCAGCCTTGCGTCTCTGTCTCCAAACCAAGCAGCCCGAGCTGCGCCTCTGATATACTCATTTCTAATCCTGTACAAACTGGTCACTCCCAACAGAAATCTTTTCATCTTCAACTCTGCCTCCTGTCTCTAAACCAAACATCACAGCAGGTCTCACTACCATCTTGTAAACATTCCACCCTGCCTGGACTCTCCTCTTCACCTCTCTTGTGCACTGTCCGTTATTTTGGATGGATGGCCCCAGGTATTTGAGCTCATCCACCATTCACTACTTCTACTCCATGGAGCTTCACTGGTACACCTGTCGCCCTCTCACTCACACACATGCATTCTGTCTCATTTCTACTGACCTTCATTCCTCTTCCTCTTCCACCTGCTCCCCACTCTCATTACAGATCACAATGTCATCTGTGATCATCATGCTCCATGTAGCAGACTGCTGCTCCTGTTAACCTTTTTTACACATTGATATATATATATATATATATATATATATATATAAGGATTAAACAACCAAGTAAAATAACTTATAAATTTCAACTGTAGAGCTGTATTTCCACTAATCAAGATAGAAAAACATAATTAATACTCCTTTTGTGAATGAGCTCATCTGTGATTCGAGCCTCTCCTCTTGGTGTGTATACATTTTTCTCTTTGTTGTGGAGATGGGAAATAAACTCTCTGAGTGGGTTTGTCTGTCCTAGTCCATTCTCCAGTCTGAGCTGTTCATGCCCCACTGTTTATATTTTTCCCCTCGCAATTAACGATCACCATTACAGCAGTTAAATGTTGCTATATTAACCACATTTGCCAATTCAAACAGCCTTTTCTGGTGGAAACTCTGGCCTTGCAGTGTCATTTTGTTTGATTTTGCATTTAGAGATAACGTTATCAGGAAAATAAAGGAGAAAATAAAAAGCAAAATAAACTGCACTGGTTTAAATCATCAGTGGTATCCTGATATATGGGGGGAGATTGGTATCAGTAGGAGAAGGACATGTTCATTGTTAGGCCAGACAGGAAGTCTGTGTTTTATGGGGTCCGAGTCCCTCCAGATACAAAAACATTTTCCACACCTGTAACTGAAACTCTCTTGATTCCTGCTCTTTTTCTCATGTCCATACACATATGTGCTAAAATATAAACACATGCTGTATTTTTTTTTTCTTTCCATATGCATTTCTTACCCATATATATACACACAACCTTAAAAGCACACACACACACTGGTAGATTCACAGGAGGCCTCCCTTCCAGTCGTCCCATTAACCTCTCGCTCCAAGGCGGCTATAGAGCTGCACTGGGATTATCTCATCTGCAGGATGTGGTGATGCTCCAGCTTTTTCTCCTTGTTTTTACCGTTCTCCATTTTCTTTTCTTTTTTAAACTCCCCATAAATCTCACGCAGGCATAATGCTGTCCTGGAAAAGAATGATTGAGTTGAGGAGGTCAGGTCTTAAATTCTGACCACCCTCAAATAACACAAACTCAATTGCCTCCCTGGAGTTCAGTCTTTGGAAGAGATTTTGTGGAATACGGCATGTAGATTTCCAACTCTGAGTCCCAGCTGCCCTGTCTGTGGACACATGCTGCTCCACTTGACTAGTGAAATTAACTGAATATGATTAAATGTCTTTTATGCATTTACAAACCTGTAAAGGTACACACTGCAGTGACGTTTGTGATAGGCATTAGAGTGCAGCGTGCTGTTCACTGTGTAATGGCTTTCTCTCACTGTAAAACAGTGCTCTTTGGCTCCAAACACTCCAGAGGTTCAGACTGAATGAAATAGTTTCCCCGCTCACCTCTGAACACATTCCAGCCGTGCTGTGTGAATTTCACGACAGCGTGTACTGATGGGTTGAAATGTTTTCAGGACAAACGGTGAACGTGCCTTCCTTTCAGTAGCAGGATAAACTTTGCGTTTTTGAACAGTCTGCAATCTCATAAGTTGATTGTCTCATAAATGTTTTACTGTAAAACTTTCAGAGCCTCTTGCTCTGGAGCCCTGAAATGTTCTCAACATCAGCCACCTGTAAAAACGCAAACCAGTTGGTTTGCTGCAGTTGGACCGTAAAAGATGGACGTAACCACTGAGTCACCCACTGGTTTGTGAACTCCTTTGTGAAGCCTCAAGCTGAGTTTTTGTGGTCATTTTGTGGTTTGAACTCAAGACATAATTAGTGAGGGATGGGTCTCAAGCAAAGTATCGCGCGCACTTTGCTGGAGAGTTGTTCACCAATTTAGACGCAATATAACCACTGACGTGTATTACCGACTGCTAGTGGTTCCTGGCTCTTGCTAGGTGGCATCTGATTCAAATAAGGTGCTGCATCAAAAACCTCCATGTGATTGCTTTGGTTGACTAGTTTTTCATGTTTGTCTGCAAATACTCGCCAGTTACTATCCCGGCAGTGTTAAAACTTGAAGTGCGACTTAAACCAAAAATTGAGAAGATTCGCCTTCAAAGTAAAAGTTTCACCTTTTTATGAGGCATGTTGGCTGCAGCGTTGAGGCACAACTTTTACTTTGAAGGTGAACCTTCTCCTTTCTGGTTTGTGTTGCACTTTTCAGTTTCGGCTACAGCTTGAAGGATAGTTAGCAGTGTTTGTAGTCAAGTCTGCCATTTCCATTCAAACTACAATTACAGCAATATGCTAGCAATTACAAGGTGGCTTTGCCACATTTTTACACACATTTTAACCTCACCCACCACCACCAGTGTTTCCCTAATGGTCACAGACCAGTCTCCAGGCTTGATCCTGCAGTCTCCATGATTGTCACATGTCCAAAATGGCAGACAACTTAACATTGCATAGGTAGTGGTCACGTGTCCACAATAACCTTTACTACTATGTGCCTCACATGAGAAATTGCATCTGTGCATGTATGAAAATGGCTTTTCAAATGGCGTCTTAAGCACTGTCCACATATGAAGTGATTAGCTCATCATCGTTGTCCCTGGCAGAAGTTTAAGATCTGTAATACATAGGTACCCTCTCATATAGTCCCTGCTTTGCAGTATATTTACACCAATCCTCACAGTCAGAATCAGTTTAACTCAGGACACAGTACCCACCCACTCAGTTCAGCCAACAGTTGTTAGGATTGTCATCATCCATAACATGTCATCAGTTGCCAGAATCCATTTTGACATCCCATGACCTCTGGAGGCCACACTGCCATTAGTCTCTTCCTGTGTGTACATCCCTTTAATCACATGGTATATCCCACAGAGGGCAATGAAGAGTTTATTGTTCTAGCTATAATTTTATGTTCAGTACTTACGCATATAAAAATCAGGCATCTGGAGTTTCCTTTTATATTTGTTTGTATTCTTGATTTTCATCCTCCTAAAACATTTCCATTTTTTAAGTGTATTGTTTACATTTGTTTGTTTGCTAGCAGACCTCACCATCTTTGGCATTTTTGTTTGCACATTATTGCCACCATTTTTTTTTAATGCAAACAAAATGGAGACCCTCGTCAGCACACTGCTCACACCTGCTGGTGGTCAAATTCCACAGGCTACCTTTTAAGGAATACATGTCAAAAATATATATAAATATTTATGAAGAAAAAGCCAAACTTTATTAGCCGTAAACTGATTATTTAATGCACTCTTTTTCATGTTTAGTTTTGTAAAACTGCACCAAAACCTAACATGAAATTCAATCCAAAGGGAACCGCTTTGTGATTGGTTGGTGATTTCAGTGGGTTATTTGTGAGCTGGGTGGTTACGCTGAGCCAGCAGCCTCACTTTTATGGACATCTTAGTTGATGTTGGAAAATCCATGTTAGCAACCATTCATGCATTGTTTTTCTTGGCCTTCATGCCAAGAAAAACAATTATACAGCAGTTTGCGGTGTCTTCTCAGGTGGTTGAATATGTTACTTGTGTTGCTTTGGGTTACAGAGACACAGGACTCTTTGCATGATTTTTCTTGGTTAACATCACACGCTAAATCCGAAGTATTTCCAAACATGAAATCATGATGCTCTTTGAGGGACAGACATCTGATTTCTGGACATCTGTCTTTTAATGCAGTGTTACTCAACCAGAGTAGTCCAGGAAACTTCAAGCTGAGCTCTGCAGGAAACAGCTGTGATGGCACATGAGAGGCACATCATCAGGCAGTGATTTAGGGAGCACCTGATTTTTTTTTTATTTTTGCATTTTTTAAATGGCATAAAATGGCATTTTAAATGTTGTTCAATCATGCTCATTTAGTGGTGGGAAGCCACATTTGTGATTGAGATTAAAACTGGATGCATTGTGCAGTCCTATTTTGTATGTTTTCAGTTAATTTAACTCAACAGTGTTGACATCATTTCATAATAGCTTTATTTTATTAGTGAGATTATTCAAATCGGAATCATTTGATAGTTTTGGACTGAGCGGCAGCTGCAAGAAGAGCTTTTACTGATTAAGAGTGCAATAGAACTTTTTCTTATTATTATTCTTTTCAGAACCACGACCACAGCTGCATCGCCTGTCGCATCATTTACCGCTCGGACGAGTTCCACCCTCCCATCCTGCCGCCGCGGGCCGACCTGACGGTCGGCCTGTACGGTCAGTGGGTGAGCCAGCGCTGTGAAGTTCGCCCAGAGGTCCTCTTCCTGACCCGCTACTTCATCTTCCACGATAACAACCACACCTGGGAGGGCCACTACTACCACTACTCGGACCCCATCTGTAAACATCCCACCTTCACCATCTACGCCCGCGGGCGCTACAGCCGAGGGCTTCACTCCACCCGCGTCATGGGCGGAACAGATTTTGTCTTCAAAGGTAATTTAGTGGTGTCCTCACATTTTACTGTAATAGTGTTTGTTAAAAATACAAATAGACCCCAATTTGACTGTGTTTACTGTTGGCTTTAATTAAGTCTGTCAGGAACACTTTCAAACTGGAGGATGTGCTTTAAAATCAAACGTCCCTTTTCTCAAGTACATCTTCCAGCAGAAAAAACAGTTTGAATGGCACATCATTTCAGACCTTCAGTATAAAAGATGGACAGAGCTACTGTGGTGGGTTTGTGAAGTCCTGCTTTGAAGCCTCAAGTTGAGCAGTTCCACTGTCGCCATCTTGGTGTTTTGAAACCTGATGTGAGTGGGTGAGTGAGGCACTTCTGTGTCGGCATCACTTTTTAGAAAAAGAAGGTACCGGCACTCTCTGATGATCAGAGTACTTTTTCTCTCCCACGTTTCTTTAAGATGGTGCACCCTGTATATCTTCAAAGATTTGGAGTTCAGCACACTGTTACTTTGTATCCTGGACAGGCTTCATTTTTTTAAGACCTAGAAGCAATGCTCATCTTTTATACTGTCTGTGCACAGAGGTTTCAACAAGTAATATCTGTGTGACAAAAGCTCAGGCTGCTTCAAAAATTGTTCCCAAGAATTTGGCTGCGTGTGATGTGAGCTGTATCAGACTCAGAGCTCTGGCTGTGAGAACAGCAGCTCCACCACCTGCTATTCAGACCTTCTGCTTCAGCAAAGTTGGCTTAAAAAGAGAGGAAATAAAATATTTTGAAAAAGGATGAAATTAGGGGGTTCACCACAGACCCAGTGCAAGATAAATATCTATGACTTTGAACTGTGAATCATCCAAAGCTACTCTGGTAGAGTCTGGGTATTAAAAAAAAGAAGAAAAAAAATAGAGCTTGGAACAAGCATAATAAGATCCCTTTTAAAGGCCTTGTGTCTTCTTCTTTTAGTGAACCACATGAGAGTGACTCCCATGGACTTAGCCACCACCTCCCTCCTCAATGTCTTCAACGGTAATGAGTGTGGAGTACAGGGGTCTTGGCAGGTTGGGGTGGAGCAGGATGTCACTGTAACCAATGGCTGTGTAGCGTTGGGCATCCGGCTGCCTCACACAGAGTACGAGCTCTTCCGCATGGAGCAAGATGCCCATGGACGCTACCTTCTCTACAACGGCCAGCGCCCCAGTGACGGCTCCAGCCCGGACCGCCCTGAGAAGCGGGCCACCTCCTACCAGATGCCCCTGGTGCAGTGCTCATCAAGCAGCCAGTCATCAGATCCCAGCCAAGGGAACGACGCAGACAGGCCTCTGCTGCGCCACAACGACTGCACGGGATGGCACAGAGGCTGCCAGAAATGCATCGCTCTGGCCATCGCCACATTTGTTACTGCTCTGCTTCTCTTCAGGCAAAGCTAGAGAGCAGTTTGAGCATTTTATCCACAAAGACAGGATAGAAGAAGAAGAGTTTGGATTTATGAGAGAACCCTGAGGGGCTCATGGAGACTGCATAAGTAGACTACGTTTACATTTGTTTTAATAGGTAAAGGATCGTAAAAACTGGTCCCTGAACCTCTGAACTCTTTACCAAAGACTTGAGACTGCTGCACCACAGAAACTGCACTTTAGAGTGGAACCAAAGACCGACCTGTGTTTCTACAAGCATGCAAAGATGTCTTTATATCCACACAGACATGAGAATATGTTTTGTATGAGCTATTTACCAAGCTTCTTTTTTTTTTTTTTACTGCATAGAGAAACACACTCATGCATGGAAACATTTTCTGCAGTGAAATTAAAACATTTCTCTTCCTGACTTTTAGTTTGTCACCACTTACACTAAAATGTACTTAATATGTAAAAACTGTTTTGTTTTTTCTTCTACATATAGCTTTGAAGTATGGTGACGTCAGCAGCAGGTATCGGCCTTCTGTTCCAAGTAATGATCACGCTGTTGTCTTGAATTGAATAAAACGCTTTCATGTGCCAACAGTTATCCTCCGTGTAATCTAGAGAGATGTTTTTATTCCCTCACCGCTCAAACAGCTGCATCCTCGCTGGCAGACACTCGACCTTGAGCCCAATGAGACTGTTTATACAATGCAATACAGGGAATAGTTTTGTTTAATCAGCAGTCAGACATTCAAAGAATTTCACTCTGCTGTCAGTCCATATGACTGGGAAACTGGACTGAGGAAATATTTGGCATCTTCTGCTTGGAAAAATAACCTAAAAAGAAAATATCAGTGAAACTTAATACTGGCAGTATGATGAGGTACCTGTACATCTATCTATACCTCATCATCCATTCTCTTCTGCTTATACTGTTCAGGATACCCAGAGAAAACCCACACAAACAAGGTGGAGTTGAACCTAGGACCTTCTTGCTGTAAGGCAGAAGTGCTAACCACCACGCTGCTGTGCTGTGATGGTGTGAGGGAGGGGGGAGGGGGAAGCAAAATTACAAAAACTAACAGACCTTACTGTAAGTTTATGATTCTGAACTGATTCCCACTCTAACATGATTAGCAAAATATTTGTATACCTTGCTGTGTAGTGAGTGGGCCACATTATCCATCAATAATGTGGTGCTGACAAGTAGTCTTGTAGCGAAGAATCTGCAGTATAAAACACATCAACAAAAAGATCAGTGCTCGTTGCTGCTTTCGGGTGGTTTCTGAACTTGAGGGTAGAATACATTCAAAATACCTTATTGGGATTAAGGTCCTCATGCGTGGCTCAGTATCAAAACTCCAGTTCTTCAGTCCTAATTAAGATCATGGGGATTCAGTCATCATTATCGTAACTGTCATTACCACCTCCCTCTGGGGCACAGACCAAGATTTGTTGTATCACCCAAACTTGAGGCACCGCAGCGACTTAAAATCCGGTGCGATCGTTAATAGTGCGTCATTTTGTTTAGTGTTCCTAGACTAAAGTGGGCTCCAAGAAACGGATACATTTATGAGATTCAAAGGTTTGATACTCTTGTGTTCAATCCTGTTATTACAAGCAGATTTTGTATTATTGTAGCTTACTGAACATTCAACAGGGAACATATTTGTGTTAATCCCTTTGTTACACTTTATGGTTCCCAACAGAGCATTTAAAAGCCCCCCGTTTTATGGGTTTGCAGAGTGGATGTACGAGGGAGTTGTACATGGAATTTGCCAAGGACAAACTGTCCACCGAGCAGCTTTACAGGAGCAGATGGAGGCAAAATTTATCCTCATACTGTTAGCACGGTTTTTTTTTTTCTTCTTTTTAATAACGTCACATTCTGTACAATTCAGCCGTTTTTGTGAAGGAGCTGTAAGTTACATTTTTGGTGTACAAGCGTATTGTTTTGCAGCAGCATTTACTTTGTTCTCAACTGCCCTCTGATACATCACTGGAAATGTAACATTTTCCATTGTGAGAAACATAAGGTGGATAAAATATGTTCCTTACATTATGAGTTTGTTATTGTGATTATGTAATTAGGTGGATGGAAGACAAACAAAAATTAAGGATATAACTAAAAAAGGGGGGGGGGCAGCAGCAGCTGTGCAGTAGATGACAGAAACCTTGGATGGTAGGAATTCTGATATACAAGCAATTAGAGTCCGATATTAAACCGTGACATATTTCTTACATTAACCATGTACTCCATCTGTGAGCCAAATATTGTGTGTTCCAACTCACTGCACGCTCATTTAAGCCAGTGTTTATATTAGCGTGTTCACATTGCTATAGCAACAAATGAAATACACTCAAACCTGACAGGACAAATCATAAATATGGTAGATTTTTGAGCATGGTGCTGATGGGACACTATTCTCATGGAGAAGCCACTCACAGCTTGAAAGTCACTTTTAGCTTTTTCAGGGAAAACATTTCCTTTCTCTTTGTGAAATTAATTAGCAGTAACACTTCAAAGGCATAGTTTGTACAAATCATTTCCTATTTGGATAAAACGATGAAGTAAGCAGAAATTATGCAGACTGGGCATGTCACAAACCTCACCATACCCATAATGTTTTGTTTTCTCTCATTTCACAATGCTCCACACTCAAATTTTGATATACAGTCATTTAAATCTCTGCCTAGTCAAATATTTCTGCTAGAATCCTGGATTTGGACACTGATATTACAAAAAAAATAAAATTAAGAATCCTGCAACATATCAACCAGTATCTCGTCAAAGGTCCTTTAACTTTTGACATTTAGGAATTCTGCCATAATATGCTGCATGAAGCCAGAAAGTAAAGCTGTCAGTACTCCAGCCAGTCGCATTGAGGCAATTCATGTAGACATGGTCTACTGCTGGAGATCGCACCAAGCATCGGAATGGGGAAGGAAGGTGGTTTAAGCGACTTTGAATGTGACATGGTATTAACTTCTGTTCTACTGGGAGTTTCCGATACAACCATCTCCAGGGTTTACAGAGAATGGTCTGAAAAGAGAAACTATTCAGTGAGCAGCAGTTCTCTTGGCAAAAATGACTTTGTCAGAGGAGAATGGCTACACTGCTTTAAGCAGACAGGGAGGCAATACCACATGCTACAACCAAGGTGTGCAGGAGAGCATCTCTGAATTGCACATGTTGAACCTTGAAGCACAACAGAAGATTGATAAAGCATTGCCTGGTCTGAGTCTCAATTTCTAGTTATGATATTCAGATGGTAGGGTTAGAATTTGATGTAAACATTAAAACATTGATCCATCCTGCCTTGTATTAATGGTTCAGGCTGGTGGTGGTGTAATGGTGTGGGGAGTATTTTTAGGGGGGGGGGCACACTTTGGGCACCTTAGTACCAGCTGGTCATCGTTTAAATGTCACTGCCTAACAGAGTATTGTTGCTGACCATGTCCGTCCCTTTATGGCCAGTATACAAATTTTCTGATTTTGATAACCCAACATGGCTCAAATGGTTTCCAACTGGTTTCTTGAACATGACAATGAGTTCTCCGTACTCAAACGGCCTCCACAGGCACCAGATCTTAAACTAATAAGAGCACCTCTGGGATGTGAGGGAACAGGAAATGAACATCACGGATGTACAGCCGACAAATCTGCACCAACCGTGTGAGGCTATCATGTCAAAAGGTGATCTAACCCAGTGCTAGCAAGGTGTAACTAATCGTGTATTTTAAGCACACAATTATGTAACTTTCAGCTCATCTCTTAACACTACAGTCATACAGTCAAAGTCCAACATGCAATTCTCCCACTCTCTAGTGCCAAACAGAAGAGGGGGGAGTGGTCTTTTAGCATGCTCCCATGTCCTGCAGTGAATAACATTACTTCACGCTTTAACAGAATAATTGTAGGCTTCAATTTTGTGCCAAAAAAAAAAACCAGCATCTTGAAAAGAAAGTTTCCTCATTTTACCAATCGTGCTAGAATAAGTTTAGGAACAAGCTTACCACAGATGTTTTTCTCATCAAGAATTCTATAATGTACCAGAAATGCATAAAACTACTTTGGCGTAACCACCTCACAAACACTGAGTGACAGCGTCTACTTTGTGGAAGCTCAAACCACTAAAAATGTACAACAGTCCCTTCCTTGCTAACAGAAGTACCAAAAAAAAAAAAAAGCAAAATGAGACACAGGATAAGACAGCTATGAAAACCACATTTTTCATTTTTATTTTTCAATGTTGAATACCATGGGACAGGATTTTAAGAATGGAAACCTTACTTCAGTCAATAACTGCCTCAGAGGGATATATGATTTGTATATTAATAGTAGTAGTAATAATAATAGCAATAATAATAACAATAATAATAAAGTCTGTATGCGTGTTGTGAGGAAAGGAAAAATGTACAAGGAGGAGGCACCTATATCCCCAGCTGGGCCTGAACATTCCACCACAAGAAGTAGAAATTACAAACTGAACAGGTTTTTTATTTCAGAAACAATCCAGCAACAGGTAGCAATGTCTTTTTGAGGGGAATTTTCCTTTTTGTGGTTAAAAGGATTTAAAACAACATTTACAAGACACCTAACATTCAATTCAATTCCTAATAAAAACAGAAGAGAGAAAAAGAAAAAAAAATCTAATCTTGAGTGCTTGGTTTACTCTAGGTGCATTTTCCCATGTTGACCGATAGTATAGAACTTTTGTCCCACCACACTGCCTGTATAAATCAAATATTCAGAACAAAACAAAACGGGGGGTGGGGGGGGGCGCTTTTTGTCGCCTTTCCTTACTCAACTCTGTGCATACTGTGAGAGACCGTAAAAAGCCAGCGCCTTCAAATGATATTGTACAGATGTGTTCACTGTAGGCCACACTACCAATGATATGGCAAAAGTCAACAGAAAGACTTCTTGGTTTTTCCAGGCCTTTTTAATTCCAGAGTCGGGGCGTGGGATACAGCTGGCATGCTTCTCCCAGTCTACAAGATGAACTTCCCTATGAAAAATCCAATGAAGATGGCTGCTATGACAACGAGGAGGGACGGTAGGGAGGCGGCGCTGGTTTCCCGGCCGAGCAGGCTAGTCGAGTTTGAAGTCATGTGGTCTGAGCGAGGCATCTTTCTCATTCTCAAACCATCCTCCTGTTAAAAAAAAGGGGGGGGGAGTAATATGACACAGGCACAGGCATGTTTATAAATTTTGCATTCAAGCTGATCAACTTGAAGGGACCAAGTTGTTCATATAAGTCAAGAGGAAGAAAAGGTGTCCTGCATCCTGTTGGGTTCCCATAACACAGGCTCCAAGGTCGAAAATAGCGGAGGCTGGTGTTGAGCTTGTTCAGCTGTTTTAACATATGTACTCTAGATAAGCCACACTTTCCAAAACCATTCTCCTTCACCTTATCTCTCCTAGTGGGAAAGCAGATGCTCAAAGTCTGCTCTTATTCCTTGCAAAGCTCTCCGTAGAGCTGTGCTATAAGAGAGGTCACCACTGACAACTGCATCAAAACCCTCTCAGAAATTTCTCTTAGGTACTTCGTGACCTCATGGTGAAGACAGAGCTTAATTTTCACACTTGAGTACATGAGCATCAAATCCAGATGGACATCCTGTCATACTCTGTACAGATGCCAACAATTCATTCAATAAAGGTTCAAATAACTATCTAAAACCCTGAAAATGTCCTCTCCCTTTTCCAGCTTGTCACAGGAAATTCCTCTTTGATGCCATCACCACTTATCTAACTTTCGCAACTAACAGAAGAATAACATGCAAATCGGTGAAATTTAAATTTTTATTTCAACTTATTTTTGCATATCATCTTGCATTCTTCAAACAAAAGAGGCGCATTCATCCTGCTGTTCTCCAACAGAGGGATATGCTGAGACTGACTGATTGGATGCCTTCAGTGTAGCGCTGTCCCTTTTCACTGTCTGGTTGATGTGAAGTGGGCATTAGAATGAAAATGAAGTGGAATGAAAATTGGATGAGCCAGAGGTGAGAAGTACCCAACAAAACACACCCACACATGATGACCACAATATGTTGTGTTGCCTCCAAAGATGTTGAAGTCACCAACTTCTACAAAGTTAGAAACAAACACACCCAAAACCACCAGAGAGTAGTATGATGTTTGTGTGTATCTGCCAGTTCATGCAATAACATTTACTGTAAAACACTGTTCACCAGTTCGCATTTTGTTTGAGTTTTATTCTGTATGAAATACATTCGAACTAAAACTGAAAGTATTTGACTACAATTAGCTGCCAGCACATCTAACCTTTAATTGCCGGTTCTCCTCATTCAGCTTGTTCATCTCAGCCTGCAGTCTCTTGCACTTCTCCAGCACTTTCTTCATCTCTGTGTCGTCCGCTGCGGCAGTGACAGGCACCGCGGCTGCCGATGGCTCTGTCTTCACAGAGTTCATCACAGGGGCGGATCGGGTCACCTCCAAATCATTCTGCCCGACAAAAAGAGGATGAGGTGAAATCCAGCTTGCCTTCAGCTAAGCATGAAGGTTAGCCTCTAGACAGAAGCATGAGCCAAAAGAAAGACAGCCTTGTTTGAGGGCCCAGAGGCTCATGGTGCCAGATCAAAGAGACAAGGGGGGGACGGGATGGGACGAACATGTCTTTCCAAAAGTCATGGTGGATGTGGCTTTGTTTAGTGGCACAGACAGCATGACGATATGAGGGGTGGAAAAAAGGGCTGCATAACAGATGAAAGATGACAATCAATACGAGGGCAGGAGCAGGGTTTTTCCTGGCTCAAAAATGGACCTTTGGGGTGTGACTATGCTCTTAACGATGATTGGTCTGCACATAGCTAAGGCATTAAGTAATACTTAACAGAAGTTTATCCTAATATATTTGGCCATTTGTTAAGCAAAAAAGTATTTTAACCACACAGTCAAAGAAAAATGGTTAAAAGATTTTTTTTATAAATCACAGTTCTGGCTATCTTGAGTGGCAAATAAAACCCTGAGTACACGATGGCATCACTCCCACATCCAAGGCAAACATTTATATCGAGGCCCATTAAGCTTCGAACTAAAGGATACTAAACAAGAAAACAACACGAGGATGACTGGTCGTAAATAAACAGGAGCAGACATGTGAGCATGTGTTCTGAGGTTATCTAGTGGAGACTTTTATAATTTGGCACCAAAATTTTAAAAAAGGTAGCTGTATAGAGATAAAATCTAAACCACTCTTAAGCTACGGGGACATACAGTGGTTGGAGAGAATGAGTTGCACTCATTTCTTTGTTTATTCTATATGGCTTTCATGTCCTTTTCTTCCATTGAAAAAGTTAGAGGCTGCACTTGTTATTAACGCCGGGTTTCATTTCAGTGTTACAAAGTTAGCTGCTAAAATGCACCAACTGGCCACAGTGTGTATGCATCTCCCACTGATCTGTATTTGGGTAGCTATGTGTAACAATAAAACATGTTGCTGTATTCTTTCACTATGAAACCACCTTTGTTCTTACCTGCCAGTGTACCAAGGTTTTATTGCATCTTTATAAGCCATTAGATTATGGTGGCTGCCACCAAGTGCAGAGCTTTAACATATTTAAACAGGAATTATAATCCAGTTCAGTCCAACCCTTTTCTGCATTTTCCAAAAGTACCACAACTGTTGTCATTGCCAACACCTGGAGCTACCAGATGGTCCATTTACATAACACTCAGTAGTTTCAGCGATCTCTGAGCAGATCTGGCCAACGAAATTGATTTTTGGAAAACTGACAACACAGCATGACACAATTAATATATTTTAGGGGAGACTTCAGGTTGTGAAGGTTACTTTTATATATAGGAGATAAGCAGCACACGCATTCAGAAATAATTGTAGGAGGCATATGGCCTGATCAGTTGCAAATTCAAACATATTATTCAGAGTCATAAGAGAACAATGAGTAGATTATAGATGATAGAAGTAGATTATACCAATTATTTAAGCACAGTTTAGGATTTAAAAAAACAAAGTCTTTGTTCCATTTGTGAAAATAAAAAAAATAAAAAAAGGGGGGGGGTCATTTCACTGCCTCTGTCTTTTCTCCATCCAAACAACATCTGACCAGGCCTAAATAAAAACAAACAACCACTACAGTAGAGGGAGACTGATCAAATTAAGGCCAGGTCTTTGATCTGGACAGATAGCTTTTTTTTAACTGCCAGCACTAAAAAAAGATTTTAAACAAGGTTAAGGTTCAGTGAGACATGCTGATGTCCTCACATAAATAAGAGATTTATACTCTCAAAGCTTCCACTCAACGGTCCCCATAATAACCATGAATCCTGCTCATGTTTGCATATCATGGATTAGGGACTTACCCCGCAATCTGCATTATGAGGGCTACATTCTACTTCAGGAAAATGTGCTCCTATTTGCACACAGCTTCGCATTCTTTTAACTCCAGTTGATGTAAACACCAGCACACACAACCCTGAAGCACATGAGAACACAGGCAAACCATCCTAAGGAAACAACACTGTTGCTAGAAAACTTAACTTTGTTTAAACAGCTGACACTGATTAGTACAGATGAAAGTCCTATTCCTACAGGTGAAAGCACATTCATTTCATAAGGTGTTTAAAAGTAAAACTTGGTACCAGTGACTCAATGCAGGGGTGGGTTTTTTTTTGTTATTTTTAAGTGATCAGTTTACTCACAACTTGTTGGTTGTCAGCAGTACTGATCTGATCTAGCTTTAAGCTTTCACCATCTTTACCAACCTGACATGGTTCTATAAACCACTGCTCCACATGGAGTGTTTCAGGCTGAAAATCATCACCCTGCTATTCTAACTGCATCTAGTCCCTGAACACTGTTTCAGCTGCAAGATACCATTTACACCTTACATTCTGCTCACAGCATAAGATGACAATACTAAAACTCTGCAGGATATTTTACCAATTCTTTCGATTTTCATTTTTTCCGGAGTTTTGAGAAGTAAAAGATGAGTCTAAAACATTCCGGCTCAAGCAGGAAGCGCCCCCTCTTACCACTTTATCATTTTCAGAAGGCAGCTCAAAAACGCATCTCAGCTTGGAATCCATGAGATCATCTGGTTTTGCATCTTTCCACTGGTGGAGATAAAGAAAGAAAGAAAAAAAGTGTTATCCATCAACTTAAACTTCTAGCTGCACACATTAAAACTGTGCCAAATCACATTATATGCACATGCAGTGTAGCATTAAATCTACAGTACAATAATAAAAATTAAAAATATATAACGCAATAGCGCTGAGCATAGCAACAGAAGAGACTTTTGACTAATTTGTAACATGAGACTCCAGTCTATTTATCAGCACCAGTCAGACCTTTGTTCCTCTATACTTCCTGAATTTAGACCCTCATTCAAGACAAGCCAGTTCATGAATACTATGACAAGGAATGTACAGGTTTTACTGGCTGACGTATTTGCTGACCTCTGGTGGATAACTAGAGAATGCATCTCCATTTGTTTGACATTAGCCAAGCCAAGAAATGTTTTCAACGAATTTAAAGCAGAGGTCATTATATATATATATATATATATATATATATATATATATATATTTATATTTCTCCTTTTACCA
Source organism: Pterophyllum scalare (assembly GCA_024447675.2). Lineage (NCBI taxonomy): Eukaryota > Metazoa > Chordata > Actinopteri > Cichliformes > Cichlidae > Pterophyllum > Pterophyllum scalare. Next base: position 8,636 of record JAMQGT020010879.1, on the reverse strand, counting down.
ATAACAACTCGGAGAGGGATATTTTTTAATTCATCAGCTCCTTTTTTGTGTGAATGAATTCAATAAAACTAATTTAACTACTAAAGTTTATTGTTTTAATATAAACACTGCCATGCTTCCACTTTGAAACACTTAAATTACTTAGGAGCAGCAACATTTTAAGCAAAATCTAGGATCAAAAGTAAGTCACTTACCAATGAATCCATGTCGGTGACATTTGGTGGGGCAAAAATAGTCTGCACCATGAATTTGTGTTTACTTTTCTCATTGGGGTCATAGTCAAAGGGCTGTAGCATGACTATAAAACAGAGATGAACAATAAGAAAATATCTGAATAAAAGCTTCTCTATACACAGAAAACCAACTGCCTAAACAGTCAGCATACTAAACCTCAGAAACAGCACTGTGCAAATATTTGAGGCACTGCTTTTCAAAAATTATTTTCTGTCAGTGATTGTTTTCAATTGTCTTTTATTAAAAGATCCCTGTGCTTTAAAAACAGGCACATTTTCAGTTTTTTGAGGTACTTTGCAGATCAGCTGTTCCAAGCTCTCGGAGAACTTGCCACTGTTATTTTTTGAATTCAGACCTGGTCAGTGGCCCTTTATACTTCATGAAGTTAAGATCAGGACACTGAGGCCACACCATCTCCTGCAAGAGTCCTTATTGCACTTGTCTTGCTCTTTTGGACTGTGGTTGTGTAAGACCAATCAGGCACCTCCCTGACAACACACTGACTGATGAGAATCTAACTTTCATAGTTCCTATTTGTAATACATTTGTAATACACTTGAATGGTAATGTTTTCAAAGAAGCTGTTCAGTCACTGTAAGACCAACAAATGGGAGCAATGCATTTAACCATTATGGCACATTATGTAATATGTTTAAATAATAAAACACAGCAAACATGAAGGGAACTATACTGCAGAAGTGCTTTGAAAGGCTTCTATATGTATTCAAATAATACTTAACACTGAAGTACACTGCAGCTCAAATAAATTTGAGTTGTCTAGAGCCACTGCAGGAAAACTGCCAGCACTTAAAAACACAAGCAAGCCACTTTTATTTCACTGCAGGCAGTTGAAACAGTGCTGGAGATAATACAGGCAACAGTCTTGAAAATGACTTAACCAGGAAAATTAAAACTAATCTGACCAACTGAAATACAAAAAGAGGGGAAAATATATATATATATATATATATATATATATATATATATATATATATATTTTGCCTACAGCTAAATTTACATTCCAAAAATTTTTTAATTATGGCCACTGATCAGAATAATGATTACCTCAGTTAAGATACCAACATGTGTTGCTTTCAGAGGCATTCCGTTAACATTCGTCATTAAGTGCAGTTTTATTTCATCTCAACTCCAATACTTCCGTTAGGGTCCAGGGGCCACCCTGTACAACTTCTGTAATGCCTCATTTCCACTAGTACCTACTCAGCTCGGCTCTACCCTGCTTGGTTTTGGTTGTTTTCTATTACAATTGAGTACCACCTCAACAAGGGTGGAGTCGTTATAGCGAGGCAGCCCAAAAGTCCTGTGACTTCATTTATATGCGACACAAACACAAATGGTCGCTCCGTCTACCTGCCTCTAGATTCTGCCACCAAGGACAAAAATGTCTGCACAACCTCGTTGGTATTTGTTAGTGTGTAGCCATTTCCCTCATTGTCAAGTTTCAAAAACAGCAGGTTTGATTCTTGTGAAGGAGTGGCTCGAATGACTCATTCAGTGATGTAACTCCCTGGCCAATCAGTGGCACGCAGACTGTTGACGTTACATTTTCAGCTCGACTCAGCTCACTTAGAACCACAAATGAGTAGGTACTTTAAAAAAAAAAAAAAAAAAGACTTGATGCCAGGTACTATCACCTAATAGAAAACCATAAAAAGCCAAGTGGTCGACTCAAGTCTGTACTAGTGGAAAACATTTTGGAGCCAAAACACAACAAACTGATGGTACTCACACTCCATAAATGTCATCAGCAATCATAAGCTAAATCAACATGGTCACGTCTAAATTCTTATATTATAAATACCCTCTAATAGTACTCTGCATATACAATTATGTGTAACAGTCAATCAATAGTGTTTATTTGGGCTCTACTCTACTTGACTCACTTTTCAGTCTTATTTGTATTATAACTTCATTACTGCTGGCAAGTTTTCAGTTGTTTTAAACAATAGAAATTTTATTTCATTTCAACTATATTCTAAAATTCAAAATATATAGTCATTAACAGTATCTCAGACACATGGACTTGTTTATAATGAAAGCCGCTGAAACATAGACGTTTCCGGCACAACTTTGCCTACTCCTAACATGCACAGAGAAGAAAGTTCAAGCTCAAAGCTCCGGAGCAACACTATTGATCACGTTTTTGGCTTGTGGCTTTCATTAAGATCATCACAAAACACAAATATTACACAGCATTTGAACCTGGATAGGCATAAATGCACACGAACATAGCGCTTTGATCCCCACCCCCCCCAAAAAAAAAAAAGAAAACTACAACTAGGGACGTGGGCTTCTTGACCTACCATTCTTTACCATTTCCCTCCCACTCAGTCTACAACAACATGTGCAAATCGGGATTTAAAAAGACCGCTAATAAATTAAAACTTACCAGAGATGTTGACACTTGCTCCGGCATCAATGACACCACTGTTTGGCCGTACGCAGTACCTGCGAGGTGCTGTCGTTTTGACTTTGAAACACACTCTTCTGTCAGAAGGGTTCTTCAGTTTGAGGTTGGTAGTGACGACATCTGTGAAAGGACCTGTTGAACCAAAAAAAAAGAGCAGTGTTAGCTTTGCATTTTAGAGCACACTCTCCAAGACTCTGGTATGATGCAAATCCAAAATTTAGCACACTTCACTGATGACTGAAATTGCAAAAAAGATGCGATTTTTTCCCAGTAAGTCGGATGGATTTACAAAGCCACAATCCTGAGGAAGAAGGCTGCATGTTTACACAGCAGTTCAGAAATTCAATTTTTCAGGTTACACCTCCTCCCTGGAAGACAGAGAGGCATGCTGTGTTTTGGTGCCAAGCTTCAAAAACACATTTAAAAAGATTAGCTGAAAAATACTGACAGGTAACTCAATTACAAAAATGTGATTAAGAAACCTTACTGAATACCAAGTTTCTTGGCTTGAGGCTAACTTCTAAGGCAAGCTGTGCCATAAGTATAAAGACGCGAGATTCCCCAGCTGTGAAATTCTTGACAAATGTTTGTTTTTAAATCCCCATTTTCTGCTAGAGAAATAAACATGTCTTCATCATCATAATAATAGTACATGGCTGTAGGTACCATCTCTCTTCCTTAATAGGTGAACCAATCCAAACAAAACTTTGTACAAACACCATCAGACATGCAGCAATTATTAACATCTATACATTTTTTTAAATGATTTCTTATAAAATCCCAAGGATACATCTGTGCATTCCTCCTGGTAAGGTGGGTGTTTTGAAGGCACCCACTTATTAGTATGCCTTGCAGTATATTCAAATCATTTTTCTAGTGCGTAAAAATATCCCAATAATTTGCTTCACCAATTTCTTCCAGTTCCCCCCCCCCATCTTCTTTGCACACCTCTTGCAAAAGAAGATTAATGTCCTCCTTTAAAAATGGAGTGTTTTGCAATATTAAAACTTTAAATATTTTCAATTCAACTATCCAACTCTGAGAAGGTGTGCAACGACCTTCAGAATCTCCGATTATTTCGACTTCCTGTGCATTGCTCAAGAAGTGATGGGGCCAAACCATCGGAATCAATTAGGTTTTGTTTTTTTCAAAAACAGCTAATTTCATATAGACATCCCATGATGATGCTGATTGGTCACATATCAGGAGATCAGAAGTTGCACAACAGCACTTCATCTTGTGACAGGTCTGGTTTTAAATTAGATCCTCAATCTTGGTCAGCACTATCTAGCTTTGACTAGTCATACCATGTTGAAGGGGGGAAAAAAAAAAAAATCCCAAGTCACAGGCACCCCAAACTCGATCAGTGCAATTAGGCAAGGAGCCTGGACAGTGTCCCATGATGTTTGGTTAGCTGGGAGCACAGCATGGATGTTTATGAAGTTTACCTGCAAGACTATTTGAAGCGGTCATCACATGATTATTCTGGTGTCACAACTGCCAAAATATCGAAACCTCTGAATGTAGACACAGCTGCAACTTAATAATTGTGAATGGACTCTTATTACAGCTACAGGTGTGCACAGACAGCATAAAAGATGGGCGTAACCACCATGACATCATCCACTGGTTAGTGAAGTCCCATCATGAAGCATCAAGCTGTGCATTTTCAGCCCTTTTTCAGACATTTTGGTGTTTTGCGACCAGTCGTGATGATGGAGGGGTGGATCTCACACCTCATGGGCATTAGCTAACAACTTGTACTTAAGTCGAAAAGCTGCGTCCGCACAGAACGATTCACTTGTCGCACATCACTTTGAAGCTGACAGTGGCTGCAACGCACTTTCCGGGTTGCGGCTGCCTAGGTAACCCTGTATTTACTACACTGTCATACATCACCAGTATCCTGCTCTCTCACTGGTAGTTGCTTCAATCAAAGTTAGGAAAGTTTACCTTGGGACTCACCCACTTTGTGTTGCCAACATTTCTTTTCACCCACAGTCACTTAAAAGTCGTCAATTGTCATTGACTTAAATGCTCTCTGGTCACCACGTTGCTACGCATAACTCCGCATAACTCCGCGTATGAACAAGTTTAGCCTTTGAGTATACCCTGGATAATCTTCCTTTCCTACACTAATGCCCAAAATGTACAAAAGGAAAGTGTTAACTGAGGTCACAAAGCGAGGGAACTGTGGGCCATTTTCCCATAAACTTCTAAACAACTGATACTCTTTACAACCAGAATTATTTCTCCCTGCTGGTCACTGGCTTTAATTTTCAGACCATTATTCACACAGTCTATGATTATGGAGAAACAAACAAACTGTGCAAAACAACCATTAAACCAGGTAATTTAAAAAAAAAAAGTACTTATCGCACTATAAGAATCAGAAATGATGTCTAAAACAGACTTGTTGTATCCAAATTTAGCACAAAGAGTAAGGAAATTTGTTTGGTCGATATTCTTTTTCCAAGAAGCATTGTTACAAAAATTCTTATACCGCTGGAAAGCCTGTTTATTTCCCCTTACAATGGAGCCACATTTGTAAGGAAAATGCATTTATGGGTTGAGCAATAGAGTTGAGTATGTGAGTTGCACCCATGAAAAACCTGGCACTGGCACAGAAGATTAGACAAAACAGCTTGCTGTGCTATTGACTCTTGTTTTGAGTTTCAGGTGCCCCAGGTGCTGGCAATCAGGCTCATCATCATTGGAGGCAATCTCAATGCAGAGAGATATTGAGATGAGATTCTGCAACCAGTGGCAATCCCATATCTCCACAGTCTAGACTGGAACTCTATATCCTCCAAGATGACAACGGTCGCCCCCACAGAGCAGGCTTATATCAGAGACTACCTCCAGAATTTGGGAGTGGAAATGATGGATTGGTCTGCCTGCAGTTCTGAACTCAACCCCACTGAACACTTGTGGGATCAGCCTGGCAGTGCTCTTCGTGCCAGAGTGACCAACACAAGCACATTAGCTGACTTGCAGCAACTGCTGGTTGAAGAATGGGATGCCATCCAACAACAGTGCGTGACCACTGAACAAGAGTCAATAACAGAATTAGTTATTTGGCATTGGCAGAGAAGATTTAGGGTTTTTCAAGGGTGACATATTCAACTCTGCTGCTTAACCCACAAATGTGGCACCATTTATGGGGAAATAAACAGGTTTTCCAACAGTTTAAGACTTATTGCCAGGAAGCATTGTTACAACAAAGAAATAAACACATTTCCTTACTTTTGTGCTAAGTTTAGCATAGTTTCAGCCCTATGATAATTGCAATTATGCATCTATGATTGTTGATGCAAAAAGAATCAACATCCACAGTGGGTAGATTCAATGCAGTGATTTGAAAAAACAAACAAATGTTTCCCCATTATGAAATAATGAGACATTTCTAAACTACAGAAAATTTAAAATAACCCAGTGTCTTTTTGGCACAGATCAAAAGCTCACGCATCATTATTTCAGCCTCATTCATTCCCACTCATTTTCAGTATTCCTGAAGCTTTTATAAGTTAGACTGTTCAAACTGATGCTGGAGGTAAAAACCATGAATTTTTATTTTATAGAACTAAACAGACCTGGCGAAAGTAAGTAATTGCTTCTATAAATTGGAAATTATGTGACTAAAAGACATTTCTACCTTGCATGCATTTTAAACACTGTATTCACCACTAGACTCGAGCCTGGAACAGATAAAACAGTTGTGTGCATCAGATATACCACCCACATACTGTAGCTTGCATCCACTACCCAACACTGAGATGCCACCTTTGCTCGAGCAGCATTAGCAGCACCTCTCTCATCTTTTTGCATGTATGCTGCGTTAGGGTCCCCCAGGCCAGTCCTGCTCTAAAAATACCATCCAAGAAAAGGAGGGCTGCCCCCTCTAGCTTGCTGGAGGAGTCCCAGCAGAGCCTCTAAAACCGTCCAGCTCTCTGATACACACAGATTTAGCTCGGTCTCTGTGACAGTAAAGGAGTTATGGTCATCTTCCTTCTCATCATATTGCTTCTTGACATCAAAAACAGGAGCCACTTCATTTTGTGCGATGTCTCCTCCTTAAACACACACACACAAAAAAAAAAATACTCCCAAATTTAAGTGATGCAGTCTTTTGGGATTTGATTTTCTCCCAGTGTAAGATTTAATGTTCTGGTTAAACAACAGGTTAAATTACCACAGGGCTTAACATTGATGAAATGTTATGAAAGCAAATGTGCTACTATACAGGAATTTTCATGCATTTAAAAAAAAAAAAAAAGAAAAAGAAAAGTTGGCACCACAAAAAGAGGTTTTGGCCTTACGAATATTTAACCCATTTTTCTAAACTGGCATTTAATTTACTGAAACATAAAAAGCATTTCTGTTTATTAGATAGCCAGGAATATCAGGAAAGTTCACAGACTTCTGTTAAATGAGGTAATACAAATTCATACAAATGTGTAGTCCCCCCAAAAAACCCATTTTGAAACAAGAAAAACCTTCATATACACTTACAATCAGCTTTCAAGTTCTCCTGCTGGGAAAAATATATTTGCATTATATCAAATCATTAGAATGGGTTTTATGACCGAGGAACTGGGATTTTCTTACATGCATAATGAATTAGAAATTTTGGCCTCAGTGCCAAACAATAGAATGAGGCAATGATTATCAATAAACGATTTTCAGTATGAACAGCATCACTGTCATACTGATGCTATTTAGCCTTGCATCCAATCCAGAATATGAAAAGGGCAAAAGTTTAATCTGATGAGGGAAAATGCAAACCGTGTGATCAGTAATAGGAATAAGTCAAATTAGAGCAGATTTTCTTAAATAGGGTAAAATAGTAGAGGTCCATGATCAGATTATGATGAACCATGTGTCTGCCATCAGGCTAATTGAAAATTCAGGTTCAGCTGAAGAATATTTTTAATCTATGTATTTGGGTTTACCAGATAGATTTCAACTGTTGGCTTCCTAACTAAATTATTTAAGAATTTGATCATAATTGCACCATTGATTGCACTGATTGATACAATAAATGTGAGCATAAATCAGATGTTTACTACCCTTCTTCCAGCTGGATTTAAACTTGATCAAGAGCAAGTTGTTACTGATTTTCATCCTTATCCCTGTGCAGTTACAATGTCAGCCTAGTGCAAAATGGCTCCATTCACCATCACAACTTCTTCTACACCTTGCATGAGAAAAACATTTCCCAATTTTAAAAAATGAACACAAATCTTTTGAGTATGAGGGTTTTAATATGAAGTTTTCTTGCATTTTTTCCACCCATGTCATCATCAGGTACAGCCCATGTACTTCGTATTGATGCAAAAAAAAAAAAAAAAGCTCCAGTTTCACCCTGAACACCTCATCCCCAAAACATCCTAATTAATAGACCCAACCCAAAGACACTGGTGGATCTAGAATTTGAACTTCTGCCCTTCTTAATGATCCAGTCAAGTCCAGGCTACAACCACTTTCCATATGCACCTTGTCCAAACACCACAAGTGGCCTCTTATAACCTCTTCCAGGAGCAGTGGTGCATTCAGCAAAAAGAGAAAAAAAACAAAAACTGTCTAGCTCACAAAAATGCCTGAGCAGACATAGAGCTTAGTAACTGGGACAAATACAAGAAATGCTGAGCGGAATACATGGGTCAAAATGAATAATGATGAGGATATATCGTCCAACTGTGGAGACTGTTGTGTAGCTGACCCCATGGCCTGGGTGAGCTAGCTCCACTGAAATCAGCACCATGCACTGTCCAAATTCATTCACTTGTCCACAAGAGCAACAGTTGGACTCTCACAAGAAATGACCAAAAGTTACCTTGTATGTAGGATTTAAAAAATATGGCTCCAGTCTTCTAGGTCTGTTACAGGCAAAACAACACGGTTATACAACTACACAGCTACACATCAACTTTTGCATTAGCAAGCAATACATTTCCCTCTTACTTGGTTC
>JAMQGT020010878.1:0-21195 GCA_024447675.2 Pterophyllum scalare | reverse complement strand
ATTTACATGTACTTGGTTCAGTTGCGTATTGCTGGAGATGGTAAACAAACACAAGAAACTGTGAGGGAAAAGGTTTGTGGTGTAAGAGCAGACAGCCCTCATAGCAGTGACAGAGACTGAGCGATCCTGAGACAAAGGTAGCTGCAGGCAACTCGTAACCCTACAGCAAGTTCACCTTCATCCACCTTTATCTTAGAGGTCTTCTTGGCTAAAGGCTCCTTTTTAGTCAGCTTAGTTGGAGCTGAACTAAACAGCAAGTAGTTTGAGTTTAAGCAGAGTATTTAAGCAAGTGCTGTGCTTGATTTATTAACTCTCATCATGCTTTATACATACACACGTAAGTCGTGTAATGCTGTGGAAAATATAAAAGCAATTTCGATTGCTTATCTGTCTACATTTGTTGCACTGCAGCCAGGACCGACTCCGAGTGACATAAGATTTCCTCAAAAAAAGGAAACGGGCTTCCGTTTACCTGAACTGCAGACGGTAGCAAAGGTTTCATGTGAAGCAGGCGTGTATTAGAGGCTGGACTCTATTTCAAATCCCAGAGTTTATGAATCCTTGTTTTGAAGCGCTCCCATTATACCTATTAAGCACCAGCCACACGGGAGCATCGCCTCGTAGCTGATAGTCAGTCGCTAGGGGACATTCCAGGCTTTGGTTGCCTAGGTAACTCTATGATGTATATGTATGTATGATATACTACACCCTCGTGTGCCAGTCAGCAGTATCCTTCGCTCTCATTGGTAGTCACTTCAGTCTCCTTAAAGCTGAGAAAAGTATCACTTGTGACCCACCACCGCTTTGCATTGCCTGAAGTTATTTCACCCATCATCACTTGAAGTCAGAAAATGTCACTGGCTTTCCAAGGTGTCTGGTTGCCACGTAGCTGCTCATTATTTCCTTAATGCATCACACTGTCAATGCAAGCTCCCCTCGTCTTGTGTATCAAATGAAAAGAGCCCCTAGCATTTTAATGCACAAAAAAAATTTTTGGAAAAGGCTTATTTTTAAAGAATTTGGGAAGCTCGTATCATGATGGTCCATGTTCAGTCACTGCTGACCTTATGTTAAAAGCTGTGCAGTGTACTGTCTGCACAGATCTACTGTCAAAGATCTACACCCTGCTCCTTGCTGGTTGGAGTGGTCTGGATGCATCTTGTCTGCTTCAGCTAGTTGTTAATTTTGTGCCCGCTTTCGGGGGCTCAGTGGTGGAGCAGGCGACCACATATATATGCCACTTTGCGGTGCGGGCAGCGCGGGTTTGAGTCCCGGCCTGTTGCGGACTTTGACCGCCTGTCTTCCCCTTATCCTTCCCCCATTTCCTGTCTGTCTATTCTGCAAATAAAGCCACTGTGGCCAAAAAAAAAGTGCCCACTTTTGTCCTTATGAGTCCACACTGAAACATTTTAGTGATTAACAAGATGCACGGTGCATGTTGACAGAGTTTGAGTTATTTTATCCACTAGTCCTGTTGCCCCCTCAACAGTTAACTAGTTATTGTATTGAGAGATCAAACTTTTCCTCGTAGGTCCTATCGAGACTCCTAAATCCTACCCCCCACATAGAACTCGTTCTCTCCCTTAAACCTTAGGTGAATAGTGTAAGGTTACCAAGGACATTTGAGTAGACACCACTCTCTTTCTAACCTGCACCAGCCTCATTCACCAGGTGCTTTTAAAATGCGATGGCTTCGTTCCGATTGCAAACATGCAGCTGTATCGCCGAGATTTCTGACCGCCGCACTGTGATGGAAGTGAAGTGCATTTAATTGTGTTGCTGGCAGCACTTAAAGATTACATTGGAAAAAAAAAAATTCTTTGCTTTCACCAGTTTTCCTTGTTACTAGAAAATGCACTTCACTTTCACCAGTTTTCATTCAAGCATTTTCCTCAGAAAGGTGTTCAGAAGAAAATGAGACCTGTTAAAAGTGCAAGATTTTAAAATCTAATCTTCAGTCCTGTAATCAAATTCCATTCACACGCACACTCTACTGGGATGGCAGCAGAAATCTCATACTTCTATTTTTAGTGAACAGACACTTTAAAGTTTAGCACTCTATTCCTCCTCTGGATGCGGAAAATTCCTGTACTATCAATCACATTGTCCAAATGTCAAAAGCAACTTTCGTATGTATAAATTAATATATAAACGAGGCCATTTCAAGCTGGTGCCGTTACAATGCTGCAGAGAGTCTGCTCAGAGTGATCTTGGCTTTTAGCATTCAGTGCTTTTAGGAGGCAGTTTTGTTTTCTTTTATTGATTTGATTGTGCTTTGCTTAAGTTTTCCTTTCTTTCACAAATGACCACTAAAGGAAAGACAATGAAGGTAAGTGCGCTCAGTCATGATTTGCACCTCAGTCATTTGTCAAAGTATTTGAATGACAGCAATTTGCATTAATTTTCAAGGTAAAATAGCTCCGATAATCCCTTCTGCGTGAATTACAAAGGAAATTCAGATTGCACATGCACTAAGTAGACAATTGTGTATACGAGGATATCCAGTTCACCTTCCTATAGATCCACATCACATCATTTTCAAACTGTCCTTCAGTATGGTGGAAGGTTTGACTTCATTCACCTTAACTAAACTGCAGTCATGCCCTCGAGCATTCCTGTGTCACAATCCTGCATATGGAGGCTTCAGTGCTCGCTCAAATGTTCAAGCCAGTGTCTTCTTCAGCAAACACGAACCAACATACAATATTTGTGTTATTGACTTTTTTGTGATGGTTGCCATTTTTAACTTGACAGGCCGGATTTTGATGTGTTTTTAATGTTTAATGTTGTGCTGGGTGAAAGCGAGCTCTCACCACGGCCCGTTGGGCTTGCATCATGCTCCTCCTGCAGCTTACACAGATCCTCCATATAATGATGGAAACTGGATGCCCTTTTCAAACAGTATAGTATTGTGATTTTCTTCAAACATGCTCAAAATAATGAGGGAAACCTTGGCGTTAACAAATGATAGAAACTAACTTTCTTTGTAGTGTTTGGTTCTTGCACCGTATTGCAACTGGACTGAGCAGTATGGCTTAAAATAACATGACAATATAGCAGTAGTACAGAAACTCAGATATGAAATAATCATATTCAGTGGATTTAGCCATAAGGTTTAAGGTTAAAGCTTTTCCCCTGCAGCAAAGTGGAATTTACTGCCCAATCCTGAGCCCCGACCTGTTTGATTCTGTCCCAGATAACACTCACATCCACATCGACAGTCAATTTAGAATCACCAATTAATCGAGCGTGTATATCTTTGGACTGCTGGAGGAAACCCATGCCAGCAAATCCACACATAAAGGCCCGAGTTAACTAGGAACCTTGTTGCTGTGAGGCGAGAGCACTGGCCTCTGTTCCACCGTACCGCCCCCATTGATTTGTTGAATGATGGAAACACCGTTTTACATACCAGTTTCCTCCTCTTAGTTTTCAGAGATTTTAAAATCCTGCCCTGGAGACTCATACACATCGTGAAAACATTACACACCTACCTCTGCTGCTGGGCTAATTGCCCCCCCCCCCCCCCTGTGTTTGCATCTTTAACACAGAGCAGCGATGTCTAATAACGGCCTTGGATGAGCTGTATGTGTGTTCTTGAGGGCAGTATGCCTGGAATCATTAATTTGAAAATGTGGTAACGCAAACATTCAGTGTGTCCAGACTGTCCCAATAATATTCCACTGAAAGAAAATACACAATAACATTGAATTATCACAGTCTCATATTGCACCTGTTGTTTTGAGGGTAGACACGAGGTGTCAGATAAAGAGTTTACCCTTCACAGATGTAATCGTTACTGCAAAATGATGTTAGGGATGCCTCCAGTCAAAATAGAAGCAAAGCTCAGCTGCTGCACCGTTATCTCTTTGACTCCAATGCAGTAAAGCAAGGTGACAAATCAAGAGATTGATTCACACAAATAAAACTGATTTAACTGTTGCATAAATGCGTAACGGTAGCTGTGTGCCACTGCTCTCATGTTTTTCTCGCATCTTGCAGCCGAATCCCTGTCACCCACTGCGGCCCCACAGAGCATAAGAAGATCTTCTGAAGGTAGGGTGGACTGACTCATTCAGGATGTTTTGCATTTGGCCCACACTCTCGCTGTGTGATAGTGTATAACCTTGCCAGAGAGGCTGATTAGAATTAAATAAAACTCTCATCCTGCTTCCTCACCTTTGGAAATATTTTATGTTTCGTTGTTTAGTCTCATTTTTTCGCACCTTCACCACTCCGCTTCGCTACATCCTCCTGCTATCAGTGTATCACCCTCTACACTGACCTGGTAATGACACAGTCACTTTGTCATTACCGGGTCAGCGTAGGGCAGCTAGAATTTATCAAATTGAAGTTGGCAAGCGGAGACGTAGTAATGTTCGCAGGTGGGAAGCTGCCTAACCCCATCGACCTCGTGCAATAATTCTCTTTCGGTGCTCTCGGTGCAGACCTGTTCGTTTTTCATTTGCTTGACTCTTTCAGCAGGGAGCCTGGTGGAGGACATTGGTGAAATGATTCTTCAGCTTCGGAGACAAGTGGAGAGCCTCTTCAGCATTAAGTATGGTAAGCTACCTGTAGTGGTGGAGCTCTTATCCTTATCCACAGCAGGGGCAGGAAGTTGTGCCAGAGCTATAAATTTTGTAGGAAGACTTTGATCTTCCCTTTAACCAGCGTAGAGCAATTTAAAATCTAAGCTTTTAAAATCTTTTTGAATATTAATATTGTAACATTTAAGGTTTTAAATAATTCAGCACATCCGAATGAATCTGTTAAGTGTGGGGCATGAAAATAAAGAATCTAATTATCACATCAGAGAAGTTAAAGCAAAAAGACACAAAGCATTAGTCACTTTGTAGAAGGCAGTATGTCACAGCACACCAGCTGCTGTCAGAAAATAGATATTATATGCAGTAAGAGTGAATGGTGGTCTTTGTTCATGGTAATGCTCAAAGTAATTAATGAGGTCTGGTAACTGTTCAGCAATGTTTTAAATAGATAGGCAGGATTAACCAAGCATGTTTATCTGCTCCTAATATATTGTTATAAAAAAGATTTTAATGTAAATGTTTCAATTTTTAGTTAAATAATAACTTTTTAAGTTCATCCAGCTGAGAGACCGATGGGCTCATGCCATAGCGAGGCATCCACCTGCCCGCCTGTCCATCGGACCTTTACGCATCACAGTAATCTGTGAACTGTGATGCATCGTGAGCTGGATGAGCTACCTACATCAGTGATTGGGTTAACGCATCTGGCAAAGCAATATGAGACTGTTTGATGAGCTAAAACTGGTTGGTGTTTTTTTGGCAGTAAAATTACAGACCGTTTATCATAGCATAATCTGCATTTCTAGAATATAGTACATTTGTTAACTGACCGCTCCGGTGTGTCACACAGGCACAGCACTGTTTTACTCTGATAGTCGTCTCCTGTGTCTTGCTTTGAGTTTTATTTGCCCCCATGACTGCCTTGATTTCTTTCAGCTTAGCCTTGTTCCCACCTGTTTCCACTTGCCCGGCAGCCCTCCGTGTATAAATAGTCCCTGTTTTACTTTTTGTGCTTGTCGGATTGTCTGCCGTTACCTCCTGTTTTTGGCTCTCAGTTTTCAAAGTCCAGTGTTTTGTTGTTTTTGTAGATTAACACTTTTGGATCAGTTTTGCTTTTTTTTTATTGGCTCTTTCGGACTTTGATCTAAAAGCTGACTTTCTTTTTTAATTACTGTTTTCTGAACCAGAATTGTGGCAGTCGGGTTGTATTCAGTAAGGCTTGAGACTAGAAATTGAGATCATAAACTCATCAGAAAATTGTTTACTGACATTGTAGATTAAGCAAACCATTTTCCCATAGCCTTCTGTACAAGCTGAATTCTTTTAGCAACGTGAGGATTTGCCTCCTGCTGGCCATTTAGACAGACTACAGGCTTAAGACATTTCTGTATTGGTTTTACTTTCCAGACTCAGAAAGTTACATTTGTCAGATAACTGCATTAAAAATATGTTAAAAGGCACCAACACTACAAAGGCAAGAGGTCCAGTTCAGTGACTCAGTGAATTAGCAGAGGTGACACCTAATAGCTACAGCTGCCTGTATCAGGACACACTTAAGCCTCAGTAAGGGTGCTTATGTAAAAAATAAATAAATAAAATAAAATAAAGCCCCCCCAGAACTGTTATGAAGGTGTAAATTAGCTATAGTAGCTATAGTAGTATCCATGTGAGGATATGCACTTTTGGCACTTTCTTATTGGCTCCATTTTTTTTTAGCAAAGGCTGCTGCTGAGTGTCTGCCACGCAGGTCTGTGTACCTTTCCCTGTTTGCTGATTTTACCGTTTTTCCTGGATTTCCTGGATATCCAGCAGACAGAAAGAAATAAGATCAAAATTATGAAACTGAATAAGCCAGCTTGAATTAAATAAATCTATAAGCTTTGTGCTTCTTTTTCAGCTGAAGCCCTGGGCCTTCCTGAACCAACCAAGGTGCCATACTCCAAATTCCAGATGTACCCCGAGGATTTGTACGTAACCGGGCTGCCAGAGGGAATCTCCCTCCGAAGGCCCAACTGTTTCGGAGCAGCCAAACTACGCAAGATCCTGGCTGCTAGCAGTCAGATCCAGTTTGTTATAAAAAGGTGAGACAGTAATCGTATGGACAGTAATCTGCACAGTAGGTGGTGCATTGTACATTTTTCTGGTGCTTTGTAGGTGATTTGTAAATATTGTCACAATCTTTTGCTTGCGTCTAGACCTGAGCTCTTAGCTGAGCAGGTAAAACAAGAGATGCCTTCCGTCCCTGTCTGTGAATCAGGTTTGTCTTTTTTATATACTTATTTTTTCATCAACGGAATCATTTAATCCAAACAAACACGGTCTTATTTTTTCTACTCTGAACAGAGAAGGGTGTAAGCATGCGCCTCTTACTATTTAAAGCTTATAGTTTCTTTGCACACTGCAGAAAATTCCACCATCTGGAAGCCCAGATGATATATTTGTATTATTCTCTGCACAGTTGAAGTTTTGAGGTCAAATCCAGTTCACACACTATTTTTAAAACAGCTCCTCTAAAGAAAAACAGAAAGTCCTTGCAGGGATTTTCCTGCAGCTGCCTCTGCTTTATTTGTGACAAAGCGCCTAACATTTGTTTTATTCAGTAAATCTTAAGAGACGACAAAAGTTTAACCTTTAAATGCTTTTCCCAAAGAGCTGGATGCCAAGGATGCAGCACCAGTAACAGAGGACACCGCAGCTATATCGAAGAGACCTGGATTCTCAGGTACAGTCAGGCTGCAGGTTTCACCGTCAGTCAGATAAGATTTGGTGCCGTTAACCGTTTAAAAATAAATCACAGCTGCGTCCTGACACATATGGCACTCTCCTTGAAAACCAAACAACAAAGTGAAATGTTGGAATGCATATTTCTTCTCCCTCTTGTCAACAGAGTGTTTGGAGTCCAAGCTGTCCAGGATCGACCTGGCAAACACGCTACGAGAGCAGGTCCAAGATCTCTTCAACAGGAAGTATGGGGAGGCATTGGGCATCAAGTACCCCGTCCAAGTGCCTTACAAGAGGATCAAGAACAACCCAGACTCGGTCATCATCGAGGGCCTTCCCCCGGGCATCCCTTTCAGGAAGCCCTGCACCTTCGGCTCCCAGAACCTGGAGAGGATCCTGGCAGTCGCCGACAAAATTAGCTTCACTATCACCAGGTGCAGCTAACAGCTATTTAATATTTTCTCCCGGTGCTGGTAACAGAATTAAAGGAAAGGCAGCTCATGGGTGAAGGATGCCCTTTCCCAGTAATATTCATCTGTGATGCTAAACCAAAATCATGTTCCAGTGTTGCGTACCCAAAGGTAAACAGGCAGCACTTGTACAAAGCTTCAGGAAACGGCTGACAGATCTTCATTTCTCACGTGCAGTGTGCACTAGAAACCAACCTCAGTGCAGACTTGCAGGAAGGAGCACCTACTTCTTTCTTTCTTTTCTGCACTATTTTAATAATATTTTAACATGAACAGATTAAAAAAAAAGAAAGGGGCAAACAACAAGCGCAACAAACTGCAAAATGCACAAATTCAAAAAGCACAAAAAAAAATAATAAAGCTGAAAATTGCTTGGAGTGACACTCACTACCAGATCCGAGTCCTTCAGGTATTTCACTCATGGTTCCATAATCATTTCAGATGTTTGTTAATGAATTGATTTGTCTGTACATATCTAATTCTTTCTTGTAGTAAATTATTTGCTTGAATTAAAGTGACTTTAAATGACCTGCTTTATTTCTTTGTGTTGTATGCAGGCCATTTCAAGGACTTATTCCAAAACCAGGTATGAGCTCATTCCGATTTCCTGTCATATTCATATCCTATCTGATTCATTAACCATCATCTAGAAAGCTAAAACATTTAATACTGATTAAAAATATTTTCACCAACTTCACCAGCACCACGACGAGTCACTTTACTAAAGAAGGCCTACGCTTCAATAAATGGTGAGGAGAAAATGTTTTGACAGCATCCATGACTGCTTCTTCTCTTATTTTGAATGTTGTCTTTGACTGATTCTCTTCTCCTGACAGATGATGATGACATTAACCGGATGGGTGAGAAAGTAGTCCTTCGAGAGCAAGTCAAGGAACTCTTCAACAAGAAATACGGTAATTACACCCGCAGTGCGGAGTGATTCATCAACTTGAGTTTTTGATGCTGAATCTGAAGAGTTTCGATTGAGGGGGGAAAACCCGTCATATTAGAACCACTCAAAGTAGCTGGATAACCTTCTTACCGTGAACCAGTTTTCTCTGCTTGAGGGGTCCAAGTTGTGCACGTTTACAATTAGTTTCTCTCTACAGAGGAAAAGACAACATGCTCCTTATTGCTCAGGGCGAGCGTAGCCTCCTGAGGCCCGTGCCTGGAAAGGGCAAGAATGGCACCAAAGGGTTCCACATGTGGAACTCCAAAAAAAAAAAGTTTCTGCCATGTGTGCAAAATTTGTTAATCAGTATGTTAAACTGTCTCTTTCTCTCTTCCACTCACATGCATGTGCACATATACACACAAAATGCATGTTAAAAAAAAATAATACAGCAATAATCAGTAACATCAGTAGCCTCATTCCTGCTTTTGATCAGCACCATGGACAGCAACCACAGTCAGGGTTCGGGATAACGATTCAGACTTGCTAAATTAACATGAAGACAGCTGTAATGTAAATATGGAACAAAAGCGTGACTGACTCACTGAATGGGTCACCGTATCAAACAGGCACACTGATTTATAGAATTCCTCATTCAACAGTAATTTCCAGTGGGCCAGTTTCTCCACAAATCACACACATATTACAGTATGAGTGCATATTTTCAACATGTAAGTGGTAACAATGTTTCTCACCCATCCGAATTTCATCTTTCAGGCTTTGCGCTCAGCAAAGTCCAAAGTCCTCCTCTCTCTTCTCTCCTTCCTCTTTTTTTTTTTTTTTGCTTTGCTTGCCAAACATAATTTAAAATGCCTCCGCATCAACAAACTACTCTATAAAACACTCACTGCAACAGGTTTTCCACAAGTACACCTCCAGGAAGTACAAGTAAATATGCCCCTCTGCCATCAGAAAGGTTCAGAAAAGGCACCTACCTTTAATCAATAAAGTGTAAAAGCACTGAGTAAATATTGCAGCTAAAATTCAAGTTGTAAGGAAAAATGTATTCTGCATAAATAAAGCTGCCCTGTGAGAAGTTACACCTTTGTTGAGGTCTTACCAAAAGGTCTCCAAAGGCACTGATACTGCACGTTTTAGCTGCAATTTTCAATAGTAATGAAGAAAATTGCACTCCCGTGCACACGTTTCATACCTACAGTATGTCAGCTATAGGCATGAGTTTCCTTTATTTATATGAAATCTTGTGCCTGCATGCTTAATATTTTTCACAGGAAAAGAAAAGCTGTCATTGATTGTATTGTTGTTGTTTGTTCTGTGTTCAGGGGAGGCTCTGGGCTTAGATCGCTCCGTCGTGGTCCCGTATAAGCTAATCCGTGGCAGTCCAGAGTCTATAGAAGTTAGTGGCCTTCCAGATGAAATCCCTTTCCGAAACCCAAACACCTACGACATCGTGTGCCTGGAGAAAATCCTTCAAGCCGCGGATAAAATAACATTCAACATCAAGAGCCAGCTACAGTGAGTGCACAGACACTGGCATATTCAGCACCCTGTTAGCTATCACCATACTGTACATTTCAGTGGGAATTTTGCTTCTTGGTAGTTAAGCTCATTATGGTTTATTTATGCTTTGGATTTAAATCCAGCCTCTGAGATGTCAAAGAATAAATCTTCCTCAGCAAATGTAAATAATATGAAATAGAAAACAACATCATGACATCCAAAGCAGCTAAGCTATGATGAAAGAATGAAGGCAGAGCCTTAAATCATTTTTTTTCTAGGTGTTCAGCCTAAACCAAAGGCTAATTAGAATTCCTCCTTGTTTTGCATAGTTTAATATATATATAAAAAAAGATTACATCTAAAAAAAAAAATTTTTTTTTTAAAGGAAAAAATAGCTGTGTGACTGAAATGACCCAGCCCTTTCTCTCTCTCGCAGACCTTTTGCAGAAATTTGCAGCCAAGCTTGTAACACAGGTAAGTGTTGTAAAATAGTCTTCTGCTGATGGAAGCGAGGCCCTCTGTGCTGAGTGTGCCTCCGAAGTAAAACAGTTTGCTTTGTGCTTTCAGTAGGAACAGACGCCTCCACTAATCGACGGAAGCGCAAGAGAGTCCAGGAGAGCAACCAAGTGCCTGCCTCCTCCGACCTGGGAATATCAACCAATCAGATTCCAGTGATGGTACATTCAAAGAAATATATTTTCTTCATCCTATGAAATCATAAGCTGATGCATATAATACAATATACAATAGGTCAAAACTTGTCACTAGCACAGCTCTGTTCCTCTATTCTTACTTGTATTATTAAAATGATTATATATATATATATAATTTTAATATATAACACACACACACACATATATATATATATATATATCTGTGTGTGTGTGTGTGTATATGTATGTATATATGTGTATATATGTGTATGTATGTATGTGTATATATATATATTAAAAATTATATATATATATATATATACACACACACACACACACACACACACACACACACACACATATATATATATTTATATATATATATGTATATATATATATGTGTATATATATATATATATATATGTATGTATTTTTTTTTCTCAGTCACTGGGCTGCTGCAGTTTTTAAGGAAGCCCCCCTTTCCCTCAAGTAGAAAGAAGCGTTGATCCGTCAGAGAAACTGAAGCAACAAGCATTTTAGACATCTAAAAGAATCCATATCAGTTTAAGTGCGTACTGTATTTAGAGGATTTTTCTCCACTTTTTGTCAGGCAGCAGCTTCTGACGGGGAAGCTTCACCAGCCCCAGCAGGTGGCAGCGCCTCTCTCTGTGACAGGTAGTCTTATAGACGTAGTGGAAGGTGAGCAGCGTGGTACTTCGGGGCTTTGATTGAGAAAATGAGCGGTTGTAAATGGATGACGCGACGTGTAAACACGCACTGCACAGGCGTGTGCACAACAGCCTACAAGAAAGGAAGGCAGCTAGCACTGCTAAAGGTAGTCATGCTGTATGCAGTGTGTAAAGTTTCAAACTCAACACAGAGAACTGGGAAAATACTTGATACCATTGTTGATCAATAAAGAACAATACAAACAATAACATCACTGACAATGCTATTTTTAAGTGGTCTGACACGCAGAAAAAAATCCAGTAACATAACTGTGAGGTATTTCAATAAAGAGAGAATATTTGGAAATACTGACCAGAATTCAGCTGAGCTGGTGATTTTATGCCCAAATTATCATGCAGAACACAAACAGGACAGAGCATGTGAAACCTTTGTTCTTCATCAGAAGAAAAAGGGGGCGGGGAGAATGCTGTCAAGGTAGCCACACGTGACCCAACCACCTTAGGCACGTAGGCCGGGTTGGGTTTTAGTGACACCTTAGACCGCCCTGGGACAAACTGAGTGCATGAAGGGTGTGCTGAAAGTACACATTTAGCCGAGGCTAAAGCGGCTAATTTGGCTATCGGGTAATTGCCAGTAGTTAAATGATATGATGGCCGTTTGGTCTTTATGAGAGATTTGAGAGGTCAGTAAAGTTCCTGGTTCGACAACATTGAAGTATTAAACAGCCGTGTCGGTTTCATCTTTGTTGCCACCACTTTGTAATATTGTTTGCATACAGGCTCCGCATCCTTGGCCTTTCCCTGGTCGTTTGCCTCGTATGCAAAATACTTGAAGCAGCACTTGCCATACTAAGCCAGCTCAGTGTTGTCAACACTGACTGTTGATGTGTTCAGCTGCTGTAGAGAGGAGAGGCTGTAGGAGGCAAAGATGGCACTGTTGGTATCAATACTGTTGCAAATGAGTATCTCATCTTTTTTTTTTTCTTTTAATTTTCTTTAGTCTTATTGTACTGGTGCACAGTGCACCACATTTCAGCAACATTTGAAACATGAATGGGATTAACAGTTTCTTAAAACTCATAATCCTGCTGGCCAGTGTTTAACCTCATCTGTTATTAGGCTGTGCCCAGTTTATGTTTTTCCTGGCTTTTAGACTAGTCCACTACAAATGGGCAGCCTGAGCAAACCAGAGAGCTGGCATAAATTGGATAATTTAGTACAGGGCCAAAACATAATGAGCGAGAGAGGCAGGAAACCCTGGTCACTGATGGAGTCAACGCTAGATTGCTTTTTGTAAGTCTAACTTTAGGGGAAAGTAATTGATTAAATGCCTTAAACTGCAGCAGACGACTGTGTGTTCAACTGTAAGTACTGAAATCTAATATTAAAATAGGTTTAGAGGCAAGGTCGGCAACATTTTGTAGTAATGAAATCATTTTCTCCGCCATTATGACCGACTTTCCTCTGTCATTATGTGTCTCTCCCTGCAGCAGTGGCCCATGTATATGGTGGACTACAGTGGAGTGAATGTGCAGGTTCCCGGGAAAGTCAATTACTGAAGGACAAACCGGGATGGCAGCAAAGGGATTCAAAGAGGAGTTTGTCAACACTCTCAACTCTTCCACGTTGCAGCACTAACACTTTGCCAGAGTGCTACAACTCAACAATCTCTCCAGACTGGATACAGAGAGCTGCAGGTTTGACTCTGAGAATGATGCCCGGAGGAACAACAGGATGTATGTGGGTCGAAGCGTGGCAGGGCAGATCTTGGCTTGACGGGACTGCTATCAGCTGGTCGTGACAGTGATATTGTTTTTCACAAACCACAAATATTACTGAAGTCATGCTATTTGCCCTCGCATCTTACACAGTGAGTCATGCTGTTGTTTTCCAGCATTTGGTTGCAATGTATCACTGACAGAAAATGTCTTTCATAATGATATGGTTCCATATTATTCAGATATTTGTACTTTTTATTTATTATATTTATTATTAAAATATAACATTACGTGCAGGGATGTAAAATATAATATTCTGTTACACAGCTCTTCGAGGAACTATCACAACACTAACAGATGCTACTAGCACTCAGTAACTACAGGTAACCGCTGAAACCAGATTAAACAGCTGAAATGAAGTGTCTTAATTGGGTGTTGGGGTGACGGCCAGATTTTAAAAATTAAAGGAGACAAAACGGACTCAAAGTCTGCCCCACGGAGCAGGGGAAATCTCTACTTGCATTGGAAATGAGACACTCGGTAAACAGCCTTTTTTATGTTAGCACTACATTAACAATTTGTAAAATACTGTCATTTTAAGTCAGCCTGAATGTATCATGTAAAGAAAAGAATGGTATGTTATTCTGCGATGACTGTCTCTGGACTAACAATATTTAATATGCTGTACCTTAACGCCAATTAGGCCTTTGAAATAAAATGTGTTGCCTTGCACTTTCATTTTGTGGCAGTTTGTCTTGGTGTGGGTATGGGTAGGCAACTGCTCGGGGCCCCAGGCCAGTGGGAGGGGTCCTCTCTTGGGGCTTAAAAGTCATCTGCATAGCAGTTAGAAGAAATGCCCTTAAAAGTGCTCTAAATGTGCTAAAGAGGGAGCAGATAACTAACAGAAACAATAAAGGCCCCAAAACAGAACCTTGTGGCACACCGTAAGCAAGAGACGTGGAAGAGGACCTGAGCTTGGAAGCAGCCAGAGAAAAGTTCAAAGAAACGAAGAGTACCACTTCAAAGCAGACCCCAATACAACCACCCAGTGTCTCAGCCTGTCAAGCGTAATGTGATGGTCTGAAAGCAGAGGTCAAGTCCAACATCAACAGAATAGAACCTTCCCCTGCATCACTATGAATGAAAACTGGTGCTGGAAACCCTTAAGAAGAGCTGTTTCAGTGGATGAGCTCTAAAAGCCAAAGTGAAATGATCAAGGATGCTGTGTTTGTCTAGAACAGCTGTAAGCTGCTTTGCTTAGCATGTCAAGCTTAACATGACATTATTTCTTTAGTTTACTTTGATGTCTGACGTTGCGTAACTTGTCTAGCAAAGCAGCCTAGCGTGTCCAGCTCTGAGGGCTGCGACATGACCGAGTGAAGTGCACACAACCAGCAGATGACTTTTTAGTTTAACTAGTCACCTGAAAGAACAGAGAAGCCAGTAGTTGGGAGCATTAACACTTCAAAACCAGTCACTTTGTCTCGGGCATTGTTACCAAATAAACACAGTTTCTGCCATTTCCTCGAATGATGTTTTAACTGTTGTTTTATTGCACCGTTGGTGGTGGTGGTGTCAGATTATTATTCATATCATAACTGATGAATGCTGGCTGGATGGGCCCCCGGTGAATTTCTCCCCAGAACCCCAAAGCGTGCCTCACCTCTCAACTAAAATCAGCCCCACAGGCAACAGTGAATCAGATACACGGTTGAGAGGAAGGATGGATCGTCTACAGATTGTTTTGAGTCCAGGGTTCATAAACATCAAGTCAGTTTTAAACAATTAATCAAGTCTGTATGTGCACAATTAAAAATGAAGGGAGTAAAAATGGAGAAGCCGCTACTTATCATGATTCGACTATTTTTGCACAAGAAAAAAAAAATCTAGGCCGTGAATGCTGAGCAATTTGTATTTGTCAGTGTTAAATTTATAGCATTTACTCACTAGATAAAAACATTCATTAGTAGCTGTTCGGCTTAATGGCTCAGTAAGCCCCATGGATATTTCCAACTGAACTGATTATAAATGATACAGTCATATTCAACAGTCAAAGTTCTCATTTAAGTTGCCTTATTTTTTCAGAATAATATCTCAGTCCTCGATTTAAGACAAAACGATCCATATTTATGACCTAGCTAAAATCAGAAATGAGATATATTTTATTCATCCCACATTTGGGAAATGGATTGGTACTTAAACCTTTTTTACTCTATTCTGAAATTATAAACAACTAGTAATTTTAGTGTTTTTGAACAGTGTTTTAAACACTACACCAAATAATGATTTTTACTGTAGCCACCAAGTAGCCGAAAGCTTTGCTGCTGTGACTAGATTTGCAGAAAACAGGTCAGTCGTTGGTAGAAGAAAGGTAAAGAATGCTAAAGTCTGCGGCTCAGCATGCTGCTTAGTTTCCCACATTTGCTGTTATGCATTTAGTTTTGGTGCGACAAAAAAACAGCTCCCTCTAAACTCTTAAGACATAGTGGACGCGCCGATAGGAGAGCCTTTAACGACTACTCTTACAATAGTACCATCCTACTTCCCTCAAAGCACTTTCCTGCTGTTGTGATGGTATAGTTATGTATGCAAATTTTGTTAGAGTGGTGTACCTAATTTCGTCATAAATTAAAATTAGGGGGAAAATCCCTAAGAAATCCAGTGGGACACCAATCATGAAAAAGGGGCATGTAACATCAAACACACCATAGAAAAGTCTTCAAAAGTACAGTTATTATAAAGGGGGAAACTACCCAAAGAGAACAAAGACCTTTTTTTTGTTCATGCTGAGCTGTAAATGCATATTTCAGCTCTGAAGTTGGGAGTCTGGGGATTGGCTCACTTCTGCAGCCTGCCTCAAGTGGCCACTCCAGGAATTGCAGTTGCAGCCAATATTTGGCTACATTTTTCACCCCCAGCCATTGCTGCCTTGTTTCTTCCATATTCCTTTCTTTATTCTTCACTTATGCACCAACCTTCATAAAACTGTGTCCAGTGGTTTTCACTTCATCCTGCTAAAAAAAAAAAAAAAAAAAAAAAAAGGACACACTGACTCACAGCAGCAGAAACCTAACCTCCTTGGAAGGGGAACATGGGAAGTTATTGTTGTCATCCATAATTCTCTGCTTGCTGCTGGTAACTTAAACCCAAAGCACTTCTGTGCACTTAAGAGTCCATTAAGACAGAGTCAAACTGAAATACCCTGCCAAGTGGTCATGTTGTCCTCCTAACATTTCCACTAGAAATAAATGTTTGAGTGGTTAAAGGAACATTTATTTAGCAGGAAGCGAGGGGTTCGTGCTCTGCAGCTAGATAACGGTGAACCTGCTCAGAAGTCACAGAACGATACACTGAACACACGGCGCATACATAAAGGACTCCTCACCAGCTACATCCAAAAGGCTTTAAAAGCACTTGTATATATGCTTTGTAATGTGAATGATGGGGTCGCGCAGAGTCACAACTAGAAGACAGAGATACAAATTTGTGTTTATTTTTTATTTTTCTCAGTGGAATGAGCAGCCGTGGGCTTAAGTGGCCGGGACTGAGTAAAGCCTGAGTCAAAAATTCATGGCAGATGTTACAACAGGAGGGGCTGGCTTGGATTCTTAGCAGCATGCCGACATGGTCCATCCCAGGACCGGCAATAACCTGTGGTATTTGATACTCAGGGCCAAAGTTAAGCCTTAAAATTGGCCTGTGTTTAAGTCTATTCATAAACCTGAAGTCATGCCGCGGCAGGTGCCTGATGCAGGCTGGGTCACCTCTACTTGACCCATCTGTCATATTTCTTGATAAATTTCTTGCTTAAGACACAGCCAGTTGAATCTGATCAAACCACGTGCACCCAGTGTGATGAGTTCAACTTTAACCACGCTGAGCTTTAAAAGTACTTTTTGTAACGTCCTTCTGCAGCATATATGTAAATGTCGCCACCAGGGGGCAGCATTTTAACAGCTTTTAAAGATGTTTTTAGATGCGTTCTGCTATATAACTTTGTCTTATGCTAGGCTGCTGCGCAAACAATAATAATAATGGACTCTTAATTACTTGCCCGGTGGCTGCGCCATCTTGTGGTACAAAATGATATCCCATGAAAAGTAAGGCGCAGCCCTTGTTAAACATGGAGCCCTTGTCCAAGATGGAGCAGATATTTTGGCCATAAGGTCATAGTTGTTGTTTCTTCACATCGGTTGATCGGCTTGTTACCTTTAGGTAGGGCAGAATGTGTTTTTACACCTGGTTTTACCATCACACGGTAGGACAGAGATGCTAAGGCTGGTGGCAGGGAAAAGAGGTGGGGGTCCTACGTGTGTCGCTGCTGAGGAGAGGATGTGTTGTCCTGATGCTGAATTACTGACAGCTGGTATGCAACCATGTTGTGTACCAAGACAATACTTGTGTACATTCCACCCCAGGGAGACAGCCGAAGTTCCACCCGAAGATCTCCGTGAAACTGTTGCTACATACAAACAGCAGATGAGCTATGCCAGACATATACATTTCCCTCCAGGGTCAATAAAGTTATTCTTAAAAAAGCATAATTAGATGATTATTGTTGATCAGGTGGGAGGATTGAATGGCTAATCATCACAGAGGTGCATTTTTAAAGAATTTTTTGTAGATTTTCTCTCTGGCGAGTTCTTTTTGCCATCGTTTCCCTTTCACTCTTTCTCCAAGGTGCCTTAGGTGGACCCCTTAGGCGTTCAGACAGGACTATCATTTCATCCCATGATGACAGTACCAGTAACGCGCACTTTGGAAATTCACTGATAAATGCATCAGCTGTGCTGGGGTTGATGTAGCACTTGTTAATAAATTGGGTGGTAATTGTTTTGATATAATAGTTCTATTTGCTAATGATCTAACATTAGAGCTTTCATTATTCTCAGTTATGGACAGCTGGAGTTTGCCGCCTGGGATGCACGCGTAGTTGGTACGTTGTAATGTAAATTATCCGTGGACAGAAACAGGCAGGAATGGCTGTGGATGTCTACACTGAGGCCTGCACTCACCATCTGGTGGCAAAATTTATGTCACTTGGACCTGAGCGGGCTCGCGGATGCATTAAGTATAATCAAGGCGTAAGAAGTTTTAAATTGCAGGGAGTGACAGTGACATCAGTGGATTGAGACAAGGTGGGTTTCACGTGTACACGATTAGAGGGTCTTTGAGGTTTGATTAGTGGCTTGTTGTTGGTGTTTGCGACTTGGCGCTAATTAAAATCCAGCTCACTAACCAAGCTTGCCACATTTAGCTGAGAACTTAGCATTCCAACATCTCGTAAGTTCTGCCTCCCAAAAAAAAACGAACATATCAGCAGGCAAAACACTAAAGCCGAAGCTTCAAAATCCAAAACCAACGCATGACATCACAGCGGCTTCGTCCATCTTTTAAATACAGTCTATGATTTAAAACCAAGAGTCTCCCAAACACAAAGTGTTAGTGTAGGAGGTTTTTTTCCTCTGCACGTTCTTGGATTAGCAACTTGTCAATCACATAATGGGGTGCTCTGAAGCATGCCATGCTTTACTCTCCTTTGTGACTTGAGCCTGCGTACCCTGCTTTATGGTCCCTTCTGACTAATGGGGGGAACCACAATTTACAAATTCAACTTCATGTCCTATTAAAACTATAGACTGAACCCATAAACCCATCATCGAAGTGTTTACTGAGGTCTTAAATCGTTCACTTATTTTTTTAAATTAGAGTCGCCCCCCGCTGGCACGTCTAAGGCACTTCAACACTGGCTTCACTGTGAGCTGAGGAAGCTTCACGGACTTCACGTAAAAAACAAAACCGTCATTACTCATCTACATTATTCTGTCTCCTCAAATTATTCAAGAGGTGCTCAAGCTAGAATTTTAATCTCCATGACAACAGAGAACCAGCTGATAGTTTGTTTACCTAACACCAAATATTATTTTAAGAGTCATTTTATGTTTCATTCTAATTTTTTCTTCTTTCATCTCCAGTGTTTACAAACTGTAGCTTTTGATTTACAAGGATGAAGGAAGTCAGGGTGATCAGTGTTAAAGAGCTTCCATTACTTCTTCAGTCTTTGGGGTTTGGAGACACGCTTGGCTGATATATTTTAATCTGATGACGCCCAGTTGCCGAGGCCCCCTCTCACCGAGGATATCGAGGTGTTCCCAAACCATCAGAGAGGTATGACTGACTCCGAGTGTGCCGAGTCTGCCCCAGGGTCTCCTCGTGGTTGCAAAATGATCAGATCACCTGGAGGTGTCCCAGTCAGATGCCAGAACCAACTGGTTCCTGTTGATTGGAGGAGTTCCTCACCCTGTTTCCAAGGCTGAGCCCACACAACCTTCAGAGGAAGCCAATTTCCACCACTTGCATTCATGATTTTATTCGTTTGGTCACTGTGAGGGTAGAAACTGACTGCTTTGGTCCCCTCCCCTCGGCTCTCGTCACCACAACCGACTAAAGTAAAGCAAATACTCAAGATAATACCTGTTATTGTGGCCCCACCCCCACCCCACCCCTGCAGCGCCATTGGAGATCTTCTGTGCTCATCTTCTTTTTGCCTTCTGCAGATGACAGCTAATCTGTAATGCTACAGGGAGCCATCTACTAGTGCCATTAGCTGTGATGATTGTCCCTGAATGGTCACACAACAGATAATTAGTGGGGCCATCTACAAGGTACCTGAAGCACCCCAAAGTGCAAAAACTGCAGCACTAACTAACCTGCAGATTAAAGCTTCATCAGCTCACATAACAGATTCTGGCATACTTTAAAATACTGCTACAGCATACAAGAGACAACGTCAGGGCTCATTTTGCATTATGTCTTTATTGCAGATATTTTTTTGTTTGTTTGTTTGTATACATGTCAAGACTGAGTTGAGCAACTGTACTGCAATACTGTGAGCAGAATAATGCACATGAACACAGGAGGCTGCAGCCCGCGGGAACATTAAAATGCTCGCTGTGGCCGCACTTATTCTAAATTGAGACCAGTTCGATGACCTTGATTGTCACACTAAAAGTTATCTTATCCAGAGCTTTTTTAAAAAAAATTTAGTCTCATCTCGGCAGCCGTTTACATCCGTTCGGACAGGAGAATGGAGGTCATCGAGGAGCTGTACACCTTGTCCCCTTCTCGCACACGGCAACACAAAAACATTAAGTGATGAAACCTAAAACTGCAGGATGCCAGCGGGCGTAAATACTGCGAATCCGAAAAATATAATAAAATCACCATGTGAGTGCTTCTGCTCTTCAAACTGTGTTAAATATAACATGATCAAATCAGAAGTAGTGTTAAAAGCTTCATTTTTTTTAACATACTTTTGTTTAATTCAGATTTTTTTTTTTTTTATTTACAACAGTAAAGTATTGCCTCTTCTCATCAATACGAACTTTGCTACGTGAGGTGTTGGCGTCACTGAGCTAAACATGAAGGTTTTCAGCAGAAACACTTTGAGTTACCAATTAAAACAAAAAAAACAAAAAAAAACACGGCCCTTTTCGAGGGAGATCGCACATCTTGCCGGCTAAACGCAACGTCAGAACTAAAGTGCTTGTGAGATTTTTTATTTATTTTTTTTATCCCGTGTAAGCTCCCATTCTCATGGTGACCTAACAAGAGGATACAGATGAGGCATGATGGGGGGGCGGGAAGGGAGAGTCCAAAGCACACACACACACACACACACACACACACACACACGAAAAAACACTCCAGTTGATGGAGGTTTGATGAAAGGCTCGGAGTCAGTGGAGCCCTGCTTCTTTTTCTTTTTTTCAGTCTCCTGTAATATGTGACATACTCAAACAATTCTCAGCAGATACTCCACCGTGTCTCCTCACAAAGAAGATTCAAGGCTTTTATGTAGCTCACGTTCCCTCCCTTCGCTCACTTAATGAGGGTTGGGCGGACGCTGACATGAATTTATTAACATACAGATGTTGCGGGAAGCCCACCTGGCCACAGAGCAGGATTCGGAAGGGACAACTCT
>JAMQGT020010877.1:0-35204 GCA_024447675.2 Pterophyllum scalare | reverse complement strand
CAATTCAATTCAATTTTATTTATATAGCGCCAAATCACAACAAACAGTCGCCTCAAGGCGCTTTGTATTGTGGGTAAAGACCCTACAATAACACAGAGAAAACCCAACAGTCAAAACGACCCCCTATGAGCAAGCACTTGGCGACGGTGGGAAGGAAAAACTCCCTTTTAACAGGAAGAAACCTCCAGCAGAACCAGGCTCAGGGAGGGGCAGTCATCTGCTGCGACCGGTTGGGGCTGAGTGGAGAGAGACAGGACAAAAGACATGCTGTGGAAGAGAGGCCAGAAGATTAATAATAATGATTAAAGTACAGAGTGAAGTATAAACAAGTAAATAAAGGCGAATGAGAAGAAACAGTGCATTATGGGACCCCCCTCAGCAGCCTAGGCCTATAGCAGCATAACTAAGGGGTGGTTCAGGGTTGTCTGATCCAGCCCTAACTATAAGCTTGATCATAAAGGAAAGTTTTAAGCCTAATTTTGAAAATAGAGAGGGTGTCTGTCTCCCGAATCCAAGCTGGGAGCTGGTTCCACAGATGAGGGGCCTGAAAGCTGAAGGCTCTGCCTCCCATTCTACTTTTAAGTATCCTAGGAACCACAAGTAAGCCAGCAGTCTGAGAACGAAGTGCTCTATTGGGGTGATACGGTACTATGAGGTCTTTGAGATAAGATGGGGCCTGATTATTCAAGACCTTGTATGTTAGGAGAAGGATTTTAAATTCTATTCTGGATTTAACAGGGAGCCAATGAAGAGAAGCCAATATGGGAGAAATATGCTCTCTCTTTCTAGTCCCTGTCAGTACTCTAGCTGCAGCATTTTGGATCAGCTGAAGGCTTTTCAGGGAGTTTTTAGGACAGCCTGATAATAATGAATTACAGTAGTCCAGCCTAGAAGTAATAAATGCATGGATTAACTTTTCAGCGTCAATCTGAGAAAGGATGTTTCTAATTTTATAAATATTGCGCAGATGTAAAAAAGCCGTCCTACATATCTGTTTAATATGTGCATTGAAGGACATATCCTGGTCAAAAATGACTCCAAGATTTCTCACAGTGTTACTGGAGGCCAAAGTAATGCCATCCAGAGTAAGTATCTGGTTTGACACTGTGCTTCTAAGATTTGTGGGGCCGAGTACAAGAACTTCAGTTTTATCTGAATTTAGTAGCAGGAAATTAGAGGTCATCCAGGCCTTTATGTCTTTAAGACATTCCTGCAGTTTAACTAACTGATGTGTGTCATCTGGCTTCATGGATAGATAAAGCTGAGTATCATCTGCATAACAATGGAAATTGATGCAATGCTTTCTAATAATACTGCCTAAGGGAAGCATGTACAATGTAAATAAAATTGGACCTAGCACAGAACCCTGTGGGACTCCATAATTAACCTTACTGTGTGAAGACGACTCCCCATTTACATGAACAAATTGGAGTCTATTTGATAAATATGATTCAAACCACTGCAGTGCAGTACCTTAATACCTATGGCATGCTCTAATCTCTGTAATAAAATGTTATGATCAACAGTATCAAAAGCTGCACTGAGGTCCAACAGGACAAGCACAGAGATGAGTCCACTGTCAGAGGCTGTAAGAAGATCATTTGTAACCTTCACTAATGCTGTTTCTGTACTGTGGTGAATTCTGAAACCTGACTGAAACTCTTCAAATAAACCGTTCCTCTGCAGATGATCAGTTAGCTGTTTTACAACTACTCTTTCAAGGATTTTGGAGAGAAAAGGAAGGTTGGAGATTGGCCTATAATTAGCTAAGACAGCTGGGTCAAGTGATGGCTTTTTAAGTAGCGGTTTAATTACTGCCACCTTGAAGGCCTGTGGTACATAGCCACCTAATAAAGACAGATTGATCATATTTAAGATTGAGGCATCAATAATTGCTAAACATAAACATATATTAAGTTTCATTTTTGACTTTTCATGAGCAACACTGGAGAAGATCTATCTAACTATTTCTAATTTAAAATCTATATGCAAATATAGGTTTATCTATTTAGGCCTCTAAAATACTCTAGTTACCAAGGGAGCCTTTCTATTGTTTAATATGATGAGAAGTTTTATTGTGATTTTACAAAAGAGTAAAACAAAGTTTTGTTTGGCTGGGTGAGTTATTTGACTTCAAGCTGCAGGCTAAAAATATACAAAGGTAAAAGAGTGCACAATTATTAATTTTAATTACTCTTTAATCCTCAATAGTACTAAAATAACTAAATGTCTGGGCACACAATCCATTCATCGCTATTACGGCCTTGTCACAGCAAGTGTCAAGACTTTGAGGGTACAACTGAGTGGGTTACAGGCCTGTAAAACACTTTATACCTGTGCCATCAATCATTAGTGTTATACAGATCCAAATCTTTCAATCATATCTCTGTCCCATAGTTCAAAGCCTGATGGGACTGTGTTGTATATATTTGATTCTTTTGGCACTTTACTGGCCCAGATCCTGAGACCTGAATGTGTTTGCTGCAGTCTTACAGCAGCCTCAGTCCACGGGCCTTTTAACTGCCTGTCCAGCGTGCATGCGCACATACATGCGTTTCATTTAGCTCTACAGGACCTCATCTCACTGAAAGAGCTGAAGAGGAACAAAAGTCAGCATAAAAGTGAGATTTTGTATTTCTTCAATTAATAAAGTAATTACAGTATTGAAAACAGCTTCTTTTTTATGCCACTGTGTAGACTGTGTGTTTTCATTAACATGTGTGGCAGCAGAGAGGGCCTTTGCTTACTGCAGCTCTGCTCTCTGCCATCGACGCCGGAGCTGTGAATGGAGCTGTGTGTGTGAGCAGCTATCCTCCACCCATTTACATACATAATCATCTATACTGTCACCTTAATGAAGGATTAACTTTCTTGCTGAGGAGTTTCTGTTGACCGGCTTTACAGAGACCGAAGCATCAGAGTATTCCAGCTTTCAGGCAGGAGACCGTCGTGCCAGGTTAGAGTCCATGATTTCTTGGTTTGCTTGCCATGAAATGTGTTTCAGCTCCACTTCTTATGATTTCTGAGAACTGTGTTGATCTACCAGCTCCTCATCTGGCCCCAACATTAGGTCAAAACTTAATTTTGTTACTAATTTTGTTACTTAACCTGCAAAACTGATTGAATTCCCAAGTGCAAATCCAGCACGCTAACACGCTAAGCTTAGTGATCTAAAGTAGCACTGTATAGCCTGATGCTGCTGCTGAACCACAAATTCCATTTTTCTTTTACTTTTTAGGAGTTACTGCTGCTGCTCTTACAAGGTATGCATTGTAGCATGCATTGTCAAAAATTGTGCCTTGAACTTTGACTGCTTGCTGTGCAGTATGTGAAGCCAGTGCAGATGACTGTGGGTGTAACTCAGCCTGGCCTCATGAGATATGTGAAATGACTGCAGCCTTACAACACTGCATTCCATGGTCCTGGCACGCTGATGTGGTCAAAATGATGTGGTATCGGACTTCCAGGTTGGCCGTGAGAGACTGCTAGTTAATTTTCTCCTAGTCTATCTCCCTCCTTTTGAGACATAAACTTTATGTCTCAATAATTTAGCTTATCTAAAGGGCATACTGACTTTTTGTTTTATTAGCTTTTTGGATTTTTTTCTTTAATGCTTGATCTAATATCAATTTGTTCATACATTCAAAATTCAAAATGATCACTGCTCTTCTCTTTATGATCTTAGTTTTAAACAAATCTAAAAAAATAAATACATGTAAATGCACAAAAAGTGTAAATCAGGTAATTTTACATTTTCATAAAGAGGTTTTTTAGTTTTCTATGTTTTGCTTTGTAGCAGAGCGGCAGCTCAAGGTTTGGCACTTTGTTTTGTTGTGTGTCACAAAATATTCGCATGCACTGTTTTGTTTTGTTTTTCTAACTTTTTTAAGGTTTCACTACAACTGAGTTACTCATAGAAACTTTTTCTTGAAATTTAACAACAATTTAACATAATTTGCATAAAATAACTCAATTTGGGATGATCAAGGCATTAGTCTGAAACACTGGCTTTGTTTTAGGAAAATCAATTAAAAACAATCAACCTGACTGTCCCTTCTTTTCTTTTTTTTACAGTTTTATGTCTTTCAATGGTCACTTTGTATCAGGGGTAAACCTTACCCCTGAGAGCTTCTAACCTTCACTCACTAACTCGACCCTCCATACCGAGAACAAACAAACAAACAAACAAACACAAAAACAAGGGAAGAGAAAAAAAAAGAGCAACTCATAACTCATTTGTGTCTCACTCACATGCACACAAATTCTGTGTCTCTCTGACACACACTCAACTCAGATGCAGACGCACATACACAGCAATGCTGTGACCACACACACTTACCGCAATGCTCTGAGAGACGCGCACACACACACACACACTCCAGTTGCTAAACATTGCAACTATTTTTCTTTTTCTCTCTGAGCCACACATATGCACACAGATACAGACAGCAGCAGACACACACACAGTAACGCTCTGAGTCCCATTCTCTCACACACCACTCCAGTTGTTTTGTTACACACACAAGGACTCAGAGATACACACACACAGATAGTAACAGGCACATGTTTCCTTTTCCTGTGTGATCCAGCTTTAGAGTTTTTCCCAGATTCCTGACCTTTTGTTTTCAGGTGCATAATTTAAAAAAAATAATTTATCTGAGCTTTTGCTTTATCTAATAAATGAGCGAGGGACGTCTTTAAATGCTTTAAAACAAAATTAAAACGTTAAAAAATAATGACAACAGACAACACACCAGACCATCTGCACTGATCTCTGCACAGAATTTAAAGTTGGAACAGCGAAAATACAACAGGAAGTACCAGGGAAAAAACTTCAACTCAGCTCTGAACATCTGCAAGGTCGATTCATTTCCTCTTTTACAAATTTCTTCCTCTGATTAAAACTTTTCTCAGTTGATTTGGCCCAGTTCTCACTTCAGAAAAGTGATTTTCACCACTCTTAATGCAGTTCTCCAAACAGTTAAAGCATTTTTCATAACTTATACTCACCTGTGCAAAAGGCACCAGACTGTTTTGGACTTGGATCAAAACCTTACAAAAGAGTACTGCAAAAATGTGGGCCTAACGGAGAGTAAAACGTGTTCAGACACAAAAATGAGATGTGAAGGATTGATCTGAAACCTTATTAAATTCCTGAAATGGAGAAAAGAAAAATGATACTTTGTGAAATATTTGCTTCAGAAAACAAGGGGAACAGACACAATATGAGAACATGGCATCAACTACTGTCTAGTCCATAAAGCCATGCTACATTCATCCAGCAGCCACTTTATTAGGTACACTTGTTGGTTGCTCGGTCTGGAAAAAGTTTGAGGTCATTTAATTGAAACACTAACGCAATGCTGGACAGTATTCCAGGAAAATGAGAGATGGAGAGTTGTGAGTGACAAAAGTACAAACTGTTTTAATGAGTTGTGAGATTGAAGTGAGAAGTGCATCAGCACAGTCACAGATATGTTCAGTAGTGAAGCATGTGTATGAACAACAGTAGTGTGTGCAAAATCAATGAGAAATGCTAATGTGGGCGAGGAAACGCCTTCCTGATCACCACGATTATCTCGGCTGTGAGAACTGCTCCAAATCGATGGAGAAGAAACTGTAACAGCACTTTAAAAAAAGACATTTTCATGGGAGGCTAATAATTCTGTCCTTATCTGTTGTTTCATTTCTTGGTGAAAAAGCCATAATGAACAGGCCCTTCACAGTGTATGAGCTAATTGCTCTGCAAGAGGACTAGAAAGCCATCCACGCTGAAAATAACAAGCTAAAAGAGGAGGTGCAACGAGTCAATCAAACTGCTACAAGCCCTAGATGAGGAAATAAATGGAAATCTGGAGGCAACAAAGAAACTAAATATGGACTTCCTAGAAGTACTTCGAGCAATGACAGAGGAGCATGAGCTCCAAGAGGAAAAAGGAAAACTCACGGTCAAAAAGGATTCTGAAAATCAAAAGAAGGACTTAATCAAAGTAAAGGGAGCTCTGGAAGAAGAGAAAAAAGGAATTCAATTAGCAAAAACAGAAATAGAAAACCTAAAGAAACAACTATTTGAGACACAGCAAGAACTAGAGGAGGAGAAGCTAGAGTTTTCGCTAAAGACAAACCTGATAGAGAGTGAAGCAACAGAGAAAGAGCTGAACCTGCAAAAAAAACAAGCCAAGAAGATTTTAAATCTCAAAGTAAAAGAGGCAAAGAGGAAGCTCAAAGCAAACGTGAAGGAGACAGAGCAGCCGATACTGAACAAAATCAAAGAGCTGAAGAAGGAGCAGCCTGAGAAAAACCAAAAACAAGAGCTGAATATGACATGAAATCCACTTCCTCTTTCTCCTCGTCCTTCCCTCCCACCACCCTCTCATTCCCACCCCAACCTTCCATTCGTCCACTTTCACATTCCCTCTCTTTCTCCATCTCCTTTTTTTACTTTTATTTTGTAATTGTTAAGTTTCATATTGTTTAGTTGCTAAGTTTCTAAATTTTTTAGTTGTTAAGGTTCCAAATTTTTAGTTAAGTTTCCTTTTTTTTTAGTTAAACTTTATATTTCTTTAATTGTTAAGTTTTCTTTATTTAGTTAAGGTTCCAGTTTTATTTAGTTATTAAGTTTCCTTTTTTTAGTTATTGAGTTTCATATTTTTCTAGTTGTTAAGTTTCCTTTTTTTAAACTATATATGTCTTTTGTTGTCTTCATATTGTAAATAAAAACAAACTAAACTAAAGAGGTTTCTGTCAGCATGTCCAACAGGAGAGACGAAGCACTAACTCATGTTTGTGCGTGTAAGTCCTCATGGCTCCATCGATGGTGTACGACTCATTTTATTCACAGTTGTGTATCACAGTGTTTACTGATCCCATGAAGTGTCCCCACAAAAACTGTTTTGAAATTGCATTTTTTAACACTGCAAACCTCATTTAATTCTTTTGCTTTCTTTTCAAACGCATTCATCATTTACCACCCCAGATAGTAAAGTGACTCTGGACCGGATCCGCCCCGATGTCATCACAGACTCTGCAACGGATCCGAAAACTGGGTCCGGGTCCATTCGCACAGCAGGACGGATCCGGAATGGATCAGAATTACAGATCGGGAAAGCGCAGGACCGACTCTGAAACGACTCCGGCCATTTCTCAGATCAGATCTGAAATTCGATCTTACACTTCTGTAAGAAATAAAACTAGAAACCTACCAATATTCATGCTGCTCACATGGAGTGAGGAGTGCACCTGCCTCACTCCACTGGCCTGATCCCACTCCCAAAACTGTTTCAACTTGCAGTTGATTGTATATTTACCCCTGGAAGCACTAATTAAAGGCACTGCCCCCCTTTTCCTTCAGTACCAACTGCCACATTCGGATGAGAGTTTATTCTCCAAGTGTTGCAGGTCAGTGATGATGGATCCACTTCAAAGCTAACAGCAGCAGAAACACCAAGAGGTCCGGATGTCCTCTGCAGCTCACCTCAGTATCACTGACCCTGCTCAGCAGAGATTCACTCACTTGTATTGAACTCCTTTTCCAAAGTTTTCCAGCCTCCTTGAGAGTAACACGTGGAAGCTTGAGTGACTGACAGCAGCACTCACTACACACAACATTAACACATGGATTTTTTTTATTTTCAGATCTTTTGCTAAATGTTGATTTCATTCAAATATGTTAAAATATCGTGTGCATAGAAATGTTTTTATACACAAACAGCAGCAGAAACTCACCGGTCAGCTCTTTTTAGTTAGTTTTTAAAGAGTAAAGTGGGTTTATATTAATAGTGACTCTGCTGTGGCTGTCAGAGAGCCATCGTCTATCAGTGAAGGCTGATCTTAGATCAGATTATAAATGTTTACACTGGAACATCAAAGCAAAGCTGATGGTTTTGTCTGGAAATCTGCAAAAGCTTTTTGTATCCAGTAAAGGAGAAAGAATGAAATCCTCGATAAAAAGAGAGCTTGTTGCAGCCCATCAGCGTGATGTTCACTGAACACTGACTTCATAAAGGAAATGGTCACAAACTGTGGCAAAAACTTCATCTTAAACATTTGAACTTCAACAACAGTTCCAAGACATTCAGACATCAGTTTTAGGCAATTAGGCTCAAAATCATTATTTACAGCTCAGAGGAACCAAACTAAGGAAACCAGTCAGACTGGCTTACATTCAAGTTTGGAGTTTTGAAACATCCTCTTCCATCCCACCCACCCCACAGACAGAGTGTAAATGTGTGGGAACCACTGAGAACTGTGTTTGTCTCACCGAGTAACAAACTGCTTCAGCTTCTGTTTGCATCTCTGGACACAAATCAAACATGTGCTCTCTGCAGTAACAGACTGAACAACGACTTCCAGCTCACACTGGAGCAGGTTACAGCTGAGAGTAAAGTGGGATTACAATTAAAACCTCAAAGTCTGAGACCAAGTTCAGAAAAAGGGTGGAGTGCCCGGGGTGAGTGGGGAACAAGTTACTACTCCAGGTGGAGTAGTTTAAGTATCTTGAGGTCTTGTTCATGAATGAGGGGAGAGTGGAGCAGGGGAACAGAAGGATTGGTGCATGCAAAGCAGTCGATTCATAGGTCAAGGCTCCCACCCTCACCTACGGTCACCAGCTCTGGGTAATAACTGAAAGAATGATATCACAGCGGTGGAAATGAGCTGCCTCTGAAAGGTGTCTGGACTCAGCCTTAGAGACTGACTGAGGAGCCTGGTCGGTAGGTAGTTTGGGCATCTGACAAGGATGGCTCCTGGGTGCCTCCTAGATGTGGTGTTCTGGGCATGTCCCACTGGGAGGAGGCCTGGGAGCAGACTCTCTCCTCTGACTTTGGAACTCTTTGTTGTCCCACTAGAAGAGCTGGAGGAAGTGGCTGGTGAAAAGAAGGTTTAGTCACTACCTAAACCGCTGGACCCAGAAAAGCCACAGAAAATGGATGGATGGACAAGGCTGTTAATTTTGGCTCTAAAATGCGACATTTTAACATTAGAGTCTATGGGAATTGACTCACTTTTGTAGGCAGCTTCAAGTGGCTGTTAGAGGAACTGCAGTTTTAGCAGCAATGGGCCAATCAGCCGTTCAGTTAACATCCATGTTGGCTTCATTTTTCAGCCCTGGAGGTTTGACCATTACACCGGGGGAACAAGTGCTTGTATACATACAAGAATTGTACCTTAATACAAAGTATGGCCCAAACTCACGTTTGTTTGTTTTGTGAACTGAATTACAGTGCTGCCATTAATTCCATGTTTGGTAGATAACCTCATGCTGAGCTTTGGCCCATTGTTCTCACTGTGCTGCGCATCCATAGGTTCAGTGACTAACTGATAACCTGGAACAAGATGATTTTAAATACCTTCATGCTAAAAAAGAGAAAACTGTAACTTAAGTATAAATATGTTGATTTCAGTGAATCGGCATCTTTGATAAATCTCGCCATCAGATGATTTTTATATACAGTCAGTGGTTCAGTGCCTCATCTGACCACTTTGAATCAGGGATTATATGGAAACAGTGATTACTGGGAGGCAAAAAGCAAAACTCAGGAATGAGTAATTAAAGAAGATATTTTTATTATTAAAATCAAACTTTCAGCTTTGCAGATTTCTGGATTGTTTAAGTCAATA
This sequence comes from Pterophyllum scalare, assembly GCA_024447675.2. NCBI lineage: Eukaryota > Metazoa > Chordata > Actinopteri > Cichliformes > Cichlidae > Pterophyllum > Pterophyllum scalare. Next base: position 25,586 of record JAMQGT020010877.1, on the reverse strand, counting down.
TTTTTTCCCTTTCTTTAGAAACGATTTTTTTGTGTGGATGTTTTTGTAAATGGAAACCCTGGCTTTGTGTTTGTGTCACATGTTTGCTCGAAGAGGAAAAGATGTGGGAAACAGACCAAGATCTTAAAAATCTTTTTCATTAACCTCTTAGCTTGATGTCTCCTCCTCATCACATCCAAGTGGCCCCGGGGTCAGCTTAGAATCACTTAACAAGCACTGTGATTTGAATTAAACCACAGACACACAAAGACACACGCACGATTGCAAATGGCCATAAAGAGCCGTGTAAATTATGTATGAGGAGGAAAATGCTCAATCAGAGATGCTTAAGTGGACCTGATATTTATTGAGAAAGGAGGGAAGGCTGATTATTGGATGGAAAAAGAGGAATCACATCAAGAAAGAAAGGGAAAAACAAAATGTAAGAAGGGAGTAAGGATCAAGAGGAAGAGGCTGAGATCGAGGGAAAATACATGAGACAAGGGGCTAAAGAAAAGGGGGGGAGAACAGGAAGAGAGAAAGGGTTCAAGAATGAGAAAGAAATGGATGGAGGGCCATACAGAAGAGCAAGAGATGCAAAATAAATCACATGTTTGAGCCAGTGGATTCAAGTAGAACTCAGAAACAAAATAACTGAGCAAAAACAAAAATCAGTTCTCAGTGACAGACGTGCAATGCTGTCATTTCAACACTAGATGGCACTGTATGAATATCAGTGTCCTTTCACCTCACAGAAAGTTCAAGTGGATTCGATTTCAGTTTTGTTGATATACAGTACAATAAAGTTTGTGTCTGTTTATCAGTTATTTGATGAGAAAGCGCTTTAAAAAAAAAGATTAGCTTTGACTTGAATGTATGTGCTGATGTTTTGGGATTGATTGTATAGAAACAGAAAAAAATAAGAAATAGAAACAAAAATTGTCTGCATATCAGTTTCTGTTTATTTGAATGTTTCAGTGAGAGGACATGTATTAAAATGACTGACTTATCTTAAAGTGAAACAATTGATTAACATAAATTTCTGCATTAAGATCAGAAATCTGTTTTTTCCTGAGGAGCTCAGGACAACTCAGGCGCTCCTTTTTATATGATTTTATTCACTCTGGGCTCTACAGAGAGATTATGCTGCATATAAAAAGCCCTTTGAGACAAATGTTTTATTCAACTGACTCGACACCTCCTACAGGTGCTGCTGCCACCACTGATTTTACTGCCAATCCTGCTGCTGTTCCTTTAGCCTCTTATTAATTCTTTATGGCCCTTAGCAGATTTTCATAAACCCAGTCAACTGCTTAAATAAGCAAATTTGGGTTTTTGGTTTTAGATCTTTGAAAGTAAAATTTGATTATTCAGAGGTGATGCAAATGCACCCACCATAACCACTGTAATCCTGAACCCTAAAAAACTATATTTGGCTTATTAACATACTGATTATAGGTCTGTATGCTAGCTGGATAGCACCAGGTCAGCATTAACTATTATCTTTTTATTTTCACATTAATTCCCCATCGAGCTGCAAAACTTGAACAAATGGGGGGAAAGGAACAGTAGGGAAGAAAAAATCCCATATTATACAAATGCTTCATGAAACTCTACAATGTCAATCTTAACCTAAAGATAAGGAGCCTACTGCTTAATGAACAGAGGCATCTGTGTATTCATTCATCTAGGTTATTGAATTCAAAATAACAAAGCCTGGTATCATAAATAAAACTGGATTTATCGTTAGAAATAAATGAGTCCCCATCAATATCCTCTTGCTGGGCCTAATATTTGATTTGATAAAAGCTCCACAGCCTCCCTTTAACCCTGCAACAAAGATCACAGTTAACATTAATATTCCTTTTTTTGCCTCTGAAATTTTAAAACATGTGTCCTGTGGAGTGGGCTGTTTGTCACTGCTTGGTAATTATGAGACCACTGTGCTATCATTAAAACATACAAATATAAATACTGAGAGATCTGCATTTCCATGGTAACAGAACATAAAACGTGTTAATATCTGTGCCTAATGTGATATTATTATTACAGACCAACATTATCGTTAAATAATATCAGTGTAGAGTTGACTCCCCGGCCTGTTGGAGGGCACTCAGTCGGCCTCATAATGAGGAAATAAGCGACTCTTGTCTCCATTGTTGTTGCCTCAAAGAGGTGAGATTGATTCTTGCTTCACTTTACAGGATACAAAAAAACCTTAATGCATTCTTTCCTCCTCCATCTTCAAGAGAACACCCCACTCTCATGTTCCAGGTTAACTCAATTACACCAAATAATCTGCTCCTCCCCAGCCCCTCACTGCCCAGGCTATTTCCCTAAATCTCCCATTACAAAGAAAAGAAATCTCATTGTGTGAGTCTGTAACCTGTTATGTTTTCACTGAACTGAAGCTGTACAGCCAGAGGACTGAACGCCACTTCAAGTAGTTCAGAGGTCCGGGGCGTGTGTACCATTTTTCCACCCGAGCTGTAACTTCAAAGGGGCCGTATTAGCTTGTAAGCAGTGTAGACACTGACTGAGTGACAGGGTTCTAAAAAGAAGCTAAAGTGGGAGTGACAAAAACTGCAGTTCCTCAAATGACCACTGGAGGCCGGGCCCAAAAGTGAGTCAGTACCCATAAACTCTAGGAGGTCTGCTAGGCTTTACATCATCTAATTCAAGTCACTGAAATTGACTTCACAGCTGTGTTTGTGGTGTTTAAGCATTGTTCATGCAATAATCTGACATGCAACAAGCCTGTGTGTGGGTGAAATTCTTTTATTTAAAGTTACTCAGCACTAATTAGCAGGTACCAGTATAGCTCAGTTGTCTTAATGCAGTCACTTCTGGCTACAAAAAAAAAAACAAAAAAAAAAGGGACAGCATGGCACTGGGCCTTGAAGCTAAAGTTGAAGATTAGAAATGTTGGTTCTTTTCTAACTCTTTATATACTTGCAGCTCTCTGACGCTACACTTGCACAGTTACATTTATGGAAGTGTTATTTCAGAAGTAATCATCTGAACCTTTTCGTTGCTTCCTGTAAGGGGAATTCCATCAGAGTGAAAGAAGAAAAAACACCAAACCAACCACTTTAAGCACTCACCTAGCACTCTCTAAAATTGGCTGAGAATAATGAGAGAGCAGAATGCCCTCTCTTATGTTGTTAGCATAATCTGCCTACGACACCACAAGACTACCAAGGTACCTCTTCTTCCTCCTCCTCCTCCCCAGTACTGCTGGAGGGCGCTGAGGAGTGGATGAAAGATGAAATATTCATCTTCCTGAATTTATGATAGAGGACAGTGAATGGGGGTGGATAGGTAATGATGGAAAGAGTGAAAAGAGGAAGATGAAGAGTGTCTAAAAGAATAGAGAGATGACGTCAAGACGCCGTGAAGAGGTACAGGTGACGAGTGAAAGTAGTGAGTAAACAGAGGGAAGGACATAACTCTCTGTTGCATTTTGCCAAACTCTCCATCTGAAATTGCAAGTCTAGACCCTTTAAAGTGTCGACAAATTACAAACTTTTTTCAAAAATGTCCTTGACTGAAAAAAAAAGTGCCCTTTTCCATCTACTCTGTCAGTACATCTTTGTTTGGACACACCCTGATACCTAACAGGAAGTGTGAACACAAATAAAAGAGAAGCCTCGGACTTACCGCTACTACCATCACCATCTTGGTTTCTGAAGTCAGAAGTGACCATATTTGACAGACAAAAAGTTGGAATCTTAATTCATCAGTCTGTACGGACACATCACACAGACATCTGCTAAAGGATCCTTAGTGTGATACAAATAAGATACTAGAATTACACTCACTAAAACGTCTTGAACAGGTTGCTCGTTCAAGACACTGCTCAGAAGGCCATATTATCTGCCAGGAAATTCCATCAAAAAGGCTCCAAAATGAAACAACATCAAAAACATGCTTTAAAAGTAAACTTCAGTGACTTAAACTAGCTGAGGCGATGGCTAGCAACACAGCCAGCAGCTCCAGCTAAGCCTGTGCCGGCACCCACCTGTGACAACCCTCAGGCCAGGCGGGCTCTCGGTGTCATCATTTTCTTTTGTTGTGTTCTGCTTTGTCCTGCAGGTGCTGATCAGAGGGTAATTAACTGTATGAGGTACACCTGGGCCCGATGTGCTCAGCCAGACAAGCGCTCTCATTCCTGCAGCCTCTGATGGTGCAAGAGGAGAATCTCCTCTGTGGTATCCTGGGCTTCGTTTCTTTTGTGCTTGAGATACACTGCTGCCTATCCTTACACGTTTTACACTCCTGACCTGCAGATAAATAAATGCTCTATTTAAGCTCCTCGTGTTAACACGAGGCTCTGTGGGGGCTGACTCACTTTTGGAGCCAGCCTCGAGGAGTCACTGGAGGAACTGCAGTTTTCAGCACCTCCATGTTGGCTCCATTATGCTTGAGAAGTTACCACTTGGTGTAAACTCAACCTGTTCTTTAAGAATAGATTACAAAGAATTGAATTCCTCCATTTACTGAAAACCACTGTATCAGAGAAGCTGTCACCCAGTTACATTACATGTAAATAAAGAAGGGAATCTTGATCATGCAGTCTGGTCCATGATAGTAATGCAGTGTAGTGATTTTTGCATATAAACCCCACATATGTGCATTCAGCTGAAGTCTTCTCAACTCTTAAGTTAACTGTCCCATCAACACTGTGATGTGACAGTAAGGTCTGGACTGCTTCAGGATTTTAAAAAAAACCCCTGATAAATACAAGTTTAAACATGTGCTGGAGTGCGTATGATTTAAATTACCTGCATATTCTCAGAGGGGACTCAATCCGCTCATCATCTGTCGGGACCAGACTCTGGCAGCACAAATTCATGCCCCTAAAAAAATTGCGAGGTGAACTGTTTCACATTTAGCAACCTTTCTTGGAAAAGAAAGCGATTCTGATGCTGATAAAGCGCCTCTCGTTCGTACTGTACCCCTGTGGACCGCAGGCAGGGGCGGAGTTCTGCTCATGAGGCAAAGGGGAAGACAAAGGAGAGACAGAGAACACCACCTGATCCCCATTAATCGTCCCCACAGTGCAGATTTCTCTTGGTTTGTGTCAGCAGGAGCAGCGGAGTGGAAAGGAAGGACACAGTGAGGGAGTGTTTGAGTCCAAGTCACGACATGAAGAGCATCGCAGTGACCAGAGTTAACAAAGGAACTCAGAATGGATGCTCTGTGTCACCTGGAGGATCTAAAAATAACCTGCCTGGTAGAGACATTGTTTGAAACAGTGACTGACTTAAACCTTAACAGTTTATCCTTATCATATTTTTTTTTACTGTATGTACAGGTTATTAAGCTGTCCAAAGTGCACAGCTATGAGCTGTTTCAGTAGTGTAGTTGCTCATTACAGCTATTCATACATTCAGACCGTTCATGTGGGATCCATCCAGAACAGCCAAAGTCATGTACTGCTGACCACGGAGCAGATGCACGGTAGCAGCAGGAGGTTAAGCACCTTGCTCAAGGGCACCTTGATGGTTCTGCTGAAATCGATCTGCATATTCAGTCAACTAAAAGACCAATTAAAATCTCATTTCCAAAGCCCTATTTGGATAAAACATGTAAAAGGTGCAAATTTTCAAAATAAAAGTATGCAGTTTTGGATTCACTGTTATCTGTGACCTTGTTCTACTATCACAGTGTAGGAACAGCAAAAACGATAAACATGTCTATGAAATCATGCAACATCAAATATGTATTAAAATATATGCAACTGCAGGCCTTAAATTTTCCCATCAGTATGCCAGAAAGGTGGCAAACGACCACTGTAGCTTAAAAAAATTGCGCTGAAGAGCTCTGAAAGATACTGGTATTGTCATATTTATGCTTTTGAAAGTTGTACAATTAGGCTAGCAGGCTTGTGATTGAGACTGATAAATGAATGGGTAGATAATGTTTGTTTTTTTTATTATTTGGGCCCTCTTTGTCATCTAACCTGTAGCCTACAGTACTACGCCATGTTTTACACACACACCCTCAATATTATGAACACGTGCATTTATTGCTTGATAGGAAGATGAAGGAAGCAGAGGTTTTTCATATTCAAAAACTACAATAAAAGGCAACAGTGCCTCCGGCTGGGTGGGTCTTCAATTCTACCTGAAGCTGATGTAGAAAAGGCACAAATTAATACACATAATTGAATCACAAAACAGAAAGTGAAGCGTTTAAAGTTTACGTTTATGTGCAGAAGATGTAAAAAAAAAAAACTGTTCAAGTTCATACATTTTCTCATTTGACAAATGTAATCCATAAATGCTGTCATATTACATTTTGTGTTGCCGTCATTTTGATTTAAATTTTAGTAAGAAAGTGTAAGACAGAGAGAGATAAAAAGATGCCTCCTCCTGTCAGATCAATAATAATAATAAATGTAAATTATATTATAATGCAGATGGTGCTCCCTGTGGGTCCCACCCTCCCCCTCAACCCCTTCATGCTCCCCAGTGCCTTGCCTCCTGGGTCACCACTACAACACGGGTCACCAGCAATTGATTTGCTCCACATCCCTACCACATGAATCATCCATTCATCACTTCACGTGCTGAAGTCTGACGTCTGGCAAAAATCAATTCATCCGCAACAACAACAACAAAAAAAAGACCGTTTGCTGGGACACGCACACGCGTCCAGATTTGTAGTCGAAAGCTGCTGCCGCGTTGCATGGAAGGCTGCTTTAAAGCTATTCCTAAGCTATAAGCTCGCTTACACATCAACCATCGGGCTGTCAGAGACGATCATGAAGGACAGCAGTGGATGAAGGCTGGCGCGGCTGTGTGGCTGGAAGGCGGGTGGTGTTTTGACAGATGCAGCTGATGTCCTGAAAGTGACACCATTCATCTAAAAACTCAACACGGCGCTGCCAGGGAATTTCATGTTGTGATTAAGGGGTGAAAATGCGCGTCTTGTTCTATTCCTTGTTTTATAGAATAATTGCCTAATTGTGCTTTGATACTACATCCTTTTAAGCTTCAACCACTTTGCTATAGCTGTTAATGTAATAATGTAATGAACCATAAAAGTAATTGACATCTTATACTGCCCTAATTAAAAGAATGCAATAAATCCATCCCCTCAGTACACCAAGTGTTTAAATGCCCATTGTAGAAACACAGTAAACAGATACAGAATATGCATCATATTCATACAGTGTGTTAATGAAATTAATTAAGGGTCAAAGGATTAGAAAGGCTATTTTTAATGTAACATTTATTAGGAATGCCAGTAGGAAATATGTGTCTCTGTCCCGATCTCTTTGCTGAGTCCTCACCCCAAATGTTTAGAGCCAAACTCCACATAATACTGGGTCTCAGTAACACCGATACTCTGAATAGAGCAGGACTGAAGTTGTGCAGTTACGTGCGCGCACACACACACACACACACACACACACACACACACAAAAAACCTTATTAACATAAATAAAGTGGTTTATGGTGTATTGCTGTGTTGCAGGCAGGAGATGGACCCAAAATGCAGGACTCAGAAGACCAGACGTCAACTGAAAATGGAGCTTTATTGAGTTCTCACAAAACGCAGAAATATGCAGGTCAGGAGCAAATAACCCAGCAACAGGCACTGTCTAGGAAAACAGACTATGAGGAAGGACACAGCCAAGAGGGAGAACGCCATAAAGGACAAAGGGAGGCTAAGACCATAAATACAAACACAGGATAACAAGAGGATGGGAAACAGGTGGGAACGCAGCTGGAGATAATGTAGTGACTCTCGAGGAAGTTAAACTAGACACAGGATGCAGGGAAGATCAGTCGCTAAAATAAAACAGGAAGAGAGCCACAAGTGAACGGGGAGAGAAGATTAACTTGACCAAAACACAAACTCAGAGACAAACACTAAGCCAGACACACAAACTCAAAGGAGGCAGGAATAGACCGAGATCCGAGGAATAACACAAACCAGACTGAGGCCATGAGCGGAAGTAGATGAAAACTAAAACCTGAAAAAATAAATATAAAGAAATGAACCAGGATGCACAACCATATTCAAAACACAAGCAGCCTCTAACTTTCTCTGTGTGATAATTTGCTTGTTGATTCTCCAGAGTTTAGGATTAAAAACAGGTCAGAAAATGAAGAATAATGCCCCGCTGGCTTTTTTAACAATTCACTCCCTTATTAAAATTTAAACATTTAATGGTGATTTTAAAGTAATTTATCAAATTAAAATTAAATTGTTTATTCATTTAATTTTTCAAACTGCCTTCACAGTACACCAGGCTTCATTTAAAGTCAAACTCTACATGTCCAAAAGTATGTAGGCACCCAAACAAAAGGCAGGGAGCTCATTCTGATACATACAGTTAGGAGCTCAGACATCTGGACAGAGCTCGGAGTCTCCTTTCTCTTGTGTCTGAAGCTAGCTGAGGTGGTTCAAACCTCTGATCAGGATGACCTCCTGAGCACCTCCACTTTTAGATTATCTGTGCAAAGCCTGTTGGGAGGAGACCCAGATTTACACCCAGAACTTGTTGCAGAGTTTACAGTCATGTAAGGCAGAAGGTTTTCAGTGGACTCGGTGCAGCCCTGTGGAAAATTAAAAGCATCCTGGTTGTGGAACCACCTTTAGCAGCGATAACTTTTTTTTTTTTTTTTCCTTGAGGTTTGTGGCCGTGTGTTAGCACACAGCTCTCCGAGGTCCCTGCACAGCATTTCAATCAGGTTGAGGTCTGGACCTCGACTGGGTCATTGCAGCACCTTGATTCTTTTCTTCTTTTTTTTTTCCAGTCATTCTGTTGTAGATTTGCTGGCATGCTTGGGATCACTGTTGTGTCACATGAACCAATGTCAGCCAAGCTTTAGCTGTTGGACAGATGGCCTCGCATTTGACTCTAGAATACTTTGGTCAGAAAAAGAGGAGTTCATGGTCAACTCATAGACTGCAAGCTGCCCAAGGTCCTATGGATGCAAAACAAGCCCAAATCATCACCCCTCCATCACCGGGCTTTACAGTTGGCATGCGCTGTCTGTGGTGATATGTTGTGTTTGCATATGCACATGACACTCTGCAAACACAACCTTTAGCCGTACTTCCACGTTCTTTTTATTGGAAGCCAGCAGAAGCAAGAATAGGTGATGTGTGAGCACCGGGTAATTTTTGTTAGCAGGCTGGCTGCTGCATTCAGGACTAATTGAAAACAAGTTAGTGAGTGCTGTGAAATGCACATAAACAATGAGTTCCAATAGTCAAGACAGGAGAAAAGTGTGTACTCATAAGTACAAATTATTGGCTGATAGTAAAGGCTTGCTTTTTGCAGTGTTTCCCAGATGGAAGAAAAGACTGGATGAGCTTAGAGATGTGACAAATGTTGGTCAAAAATTATATACTAAGATTCTTTGGGAGATGATTTGATCTTTCATTGTGTTGGGAGGGACCACAGTAATGACTAACCTCTTTGGAGCAGCTATCAGGGACAACATGAGAAACTTAGTTTTGAGATTGAGCAGGCTCTCTTTGGTGGTAATGATAGCACATGTGCACAGGTAGCCAACAGGTCAATGACTTTGTTTATTTGAGATCTCAACCTGCACACAGAGCAAAGAGACATATCCACTTTAATTACTGCCACTGGCAGTTATCCAGGAATTCATAGAGCCAAAGTTACCTTCATAACTTCAGTTTTCTCTTGTATCCAGTTCTAGTTTTATTTCTTGTTGCCCCTCCTATTTTCCTGATTGTCTTCCTCTGTGTTTAACTACTTTTATCTGTGCCTCTTTCCCACCCCATGTCACTCCCCTGGGTATATGTAGTTATGCTCCCAAAATCTCCATCTGTGTCCTGTTGAGGTTTCTGTGGTTTTCCCAGTGTGGGTTCTACCTCCTTATATCTGCTTCTTGTTCCTTGTTGTAGTTTGGATTTTTTCTTCTGTCTTCACAATAAAAGCTCATTTTTTGTTGACCATTCAGGCTCCAGTGTCCTGCATGTGCGTCCTCCACACTGCATCCTGACATGTTGAGCTGCTCATGTGAAGCATAGGTGTAGATTGAAACAAGTAGAGGACCACTTACAATAACACATTATACCATTAATCAACCAGTAGAGCCTCATTCTGGTTCTTTTATTTTCAGTAATGGGTCTATTTATTGCATATGAATTATCAGCCCCTACTCACACTGAGTATTTTGTGCTAAAAGTATTCAAAGATGTGTTTCTCTACTCTGAGCTGATTAACTTAGCAAGGGGTGGAGGGGTGAGGCCAGCGGCTGTGGGATGGGCTAAACGGGGCCAACACAAAAGAATTCCAACTTCTCTTCCTTTGACACCGATGTGCTCATTCCAATGAACCAGAGGCAAATGAGCATCTGTGCCCTCGGAGAAGACAAAAGGGCAGACTGTCAACCCAGTGGGCTTATCTGAACCCTGGACACGCTTATTACCCCAAAACCTTTTTGAAGAAGAGATGGGTGAAATGAAAGGGACATGGGGTAAAGCAGACAGAAGAAGGACTAATGAGGTTTAGGAGAAATAAAGTAGGCTGAGAAGGGAGAGATAAATTGGGTAAAGCCTGTGACTATTTAAGTAACAATCGAGTGAAAAAACATGCTAATGACTGATGGCTTTCTCTCTCTCCTGATTGGGTGGCATGTATATATATATATATATATATATATATATATATATATATATAATCCTTCCTAAATAGATGCTCTATGTCAAACAGGAGGAGCAGAGGGAATTCTGGAATACAGGTACAGGCAGAAGAAGAATTAAACGAGGAGTAGTTAAATATGAAAATAGATAAAACAAAGATGTGGACAGTGAATTAAGACAGAGGAGCAATGTGAGAAACAATCATTCAGCGTGAGCAAACGTGAACAGCAGCAAACAGCTGAGGGCAAAAAAAAACAAAACAAAAACAAAACTCTTCACTGCAGTTCTTTAACAGCCTGTTGAAACACTATAAACTGCACACTCTGATTAACATCCAGACGCACACATGCCAGCACACGCCGCAGCCAGCACTGGAGGGGGTGCGAGACACAACAGCTGTCCCTTTTTGAGAGGAACCACAATGGAGGAACTCTGCAGGGTGGGGGAGACAGCACCTGCCTCTGTGAGCACCCTCCACCCCCTTCCCCGCTCCATCCTCGCCCATAGGACACGACTAAGAGATGAAGGCAAGAGGCAACGAGGGTGAAGGCGTGCGTGCCTCCAGTCGGGAGTTGTCTATTCACCCCATTCAGCTGCCTCATCTGCATACTGTTTGACTTGCTGCTTCTAATTTAGGCGCCTTCCCCTTTGAAGGCAGATGTATGTAAACAATGTCTCTTTTCATCTCAATGAGGATTAGAAGATGACGGATTCTAGGTCATTAACCCCCGGAGGACTGACAGCTAACAAAAGCAAACCTGCCGGGGGTTTGAAACACGGCCGCATAATCACCCACAACAGTTGAGACTGGTTGTCCAAAGTGTGTTGAATAATGCAGGGAAGAGTTCAGCCAGCAAATGAATGCGACAACATTTGACTGATTATTAAAAATCTTGGGCTTTTTTGTGCATATAAAGTTTTATTTCACTATCAGTTTTCATAAATATGTACCAAGGCGTGAGAATGGAGGTTCTTGAGACAAATGACATGATGATTTTTGGCCATATTGCAAGGTTGTAGATAAAGGTTTGCCTGTTCATCAAAAGTACGTCATGCAATGTGACAGACCCATTGATCGTCCTCCAGCCATCCACTAAAAGTTCCTCGCCTTAAGAATTATCAAATAAATGTTTCAGGTCATTGTGTGAGCAGTGCTCTTACTGGACTTAAAGCAGTGACTAAGGAGCCACTGAATACCAGTTTCCCAACCCACTCAGGTAAGCAACTGCAACAAATACAATTAGATACACATTTGTTCAGAACTTTCCAGCTCCCAAGTTCTACACGCATGTGTTTGCAGCCTTTGACTTTATGCATACATATTTACTGTATTTACAAAATATGAACACAGTTAATACTCTTAACAGCTCCTGAAATAATTGCTCCTTGGTTAATGTCAAATGTGACACTGTGATGTGGTAAATTAATGCAGAGACAGTTATCAAACAGAGTTGTTCATGAGTTAATGAGCTCTATGTAAAGCGTTCATCCATTATTCATCCTCTATAACCGCCTACCAACCCTTTAATATTAAGTGTTTCCCCCTCCCATGTCCTCGCCAGCCTCTAGCTGCACCTATTTTTTTTTTTAAATAGCTGCACCTATTGAATGTTTTTTGGTGTCACAAATTCCCCCATTACTAATTGCAGGTAGAGCACTGACCCTCTGCACTTCTGCTCGTATCCTATCAGAACAATTACAAATAGTTGCAGGTTTGTGTGAAGCTTAGCAGCGAGGTAGAACGTAAAGGAAGAAAGAAAAGATCAAGATACTTTGTGTCACGATCCTGGGTCTTCAACCTTACATGTCTCTTTACCCTGGTGTTTCCCATATCCCTGATTACCGCATGTGTTCAGAGCCTCAGTTTGCCATAGTTCTTTGTTGTGTCATACTGTTGTCTGCCTGTGTAGTTCCCCTGATGTTTGTGATTCTTGTATAGATGTTTGTGGATTTCTACAACCTCGGCAAGGGTTCACTTTTCGTTTCCCTTAAGTTTGTCTTCACAGTCTGCATTTGGGTCCACAGTCACACCCAACTGAGGCAGGCTGCTGCTGATTTACATCATCATCTTAAGGATCTGTACTCTCCAGGTGTCCTTTTGGTTATAATAAAAGTAGAGGAAATGTTTTTAACGTGAACAGCTGTTCCAAATAATGTGCTACTGTAATCACATTGCATATTTACTTAATGCAGCGATGTAATACATGACTGTTCTAAATACACTAATCAAGCTAAAGTAAAGTAGTAATCAAATCTATTACGTCATTGCTTTTGTTACATGTTGCTACATTCCAATATGATGGGAAAATACTCAAACATGTCCTTTTCCTGCACACTTGCATGCATGAAAAGGACAAGAAAAACAATAAATAAAACATTTTAAGTATTTCTTTCTTTCACCAGTGAGTATGCACATTTATGTCTATCTGGTTTGGACAGGCCATTAAACAGGAGGAACACAATTCTGATTTCTCTCCTCCAGGAGGCGCTATAGAGCACTGTATGCCAAAACTACTAGAACCACTAGGCATCACCAAGACAATTTAGAGTTTACCCCAGACATTTAGGCATTTATGGATGCATATATATATATATATATATATATATATATATATATATATATATATATATATATATATATATATATATATATATATATATATATATATATGTAAACTCCGTATGCAAGTTCAACCAAATCACTGGCCAATGAGGCTACAAAATTAAAGACCACCAAGTCAAAACAAAAGAACCTTCTAGCATCACTTATGTTTGGATCCACTGACCCAAACAGGAAGCTAAAAAGGCACAAAGTCTTCATTCCTTCATTCAATGTGAGTGTGTGTGTGTGTGTGTGTGTGTGTGTGTGTGTGTGTGTGTGTGTGTGTGTGTGGTGGTGAGGTCAGTGAGGTTAGTTGGTCTCAGTGCGTGCAGGGGTCACGGGGCAATGCGCACACATTCACCACCTTCTATAAACAGACATCTGCAGCCTGAACTCTGCCTTCTGCTTAGCGTGTGTGTGTCCTTTCATGTGCACACATGCATGTATGAAAGGGTTTTTGGACATGTTTGTATGTGTACTTGTGTTACACTTATTGTGGGGACACACATCTGTTTTCACGGTCACATTATGGAGATCTGACATGTTTTGGGGGCAAAAGAAAATCACCACATTTTAAAGTTTAGGTTGACTTGGTTTAAATGCTGCAACGCAGCGTTATTTTTAAAATATATTTTTATTGCATATATGTGAATGTATTGCAGGGTCAGAATAGCCTATGGAGTGATTTCTATGTGATACAGGATGGATCTTCTGCAACATTTCAAAAGATGTTACATTTATGCTCACTCCCCAGCACCTTACCTCAGTACCTCAGGAGCTACGTCAGCAACACTAGCTAACATCAGCCAAAGGAGCACAACACAGATTTTACATAAATTCTACATAAGGCCCAAAATGAAAAGCTGATATTTTCATATTCCCATACTTTCACACTGTATTGTTCACAGTTGAGTAGGTAATAAATTCAGGAAATGCCTTGATCCTGACGGCCCACTCGGTATTCACAGGAGTATTCCAGATTCACCCAACATGTCTACATATGTTTGAATTGTCTGTTGTCTTAGAGATGGATCCACTGAGCTTGTGCTGACAGGTCAGATTTAGGGCTGAATACTGACTGGCTGAACCTGAAGGGACTGCCTGCCACAACTTTTAAGTATCAGTCAGACAAACTTTAGCTGTGCAGAAAGTTTGCTACAAAGAGTCTGCTGTGCAACACACGGGAACATTAAAACACAAATGATCCCGTTTGATCAAGCGTTAAAGCTGCCGAGCACAAGAAGACCGGCACCTGCTCTTCTCACACAAACCAGGAAGCAACACAAACCAGGGGGGAATTCCATGGACTCCTGTAATCCACGACTGATTCCAGGGGTTAAACCCATGAGTGACAAAGAGGTTAAAGAGGCTTTTTGTGCTTTGATGTGATGCAGACACAGATTGCAAAGGTTAGCAAAGCTACGGAGTTCAAAGAAGCACTGAACACTATAGAAGAGGTAACTCAGAATTTGCAGGTTTCACAAATCCTCCCGTGATGACTCATTTACTCCTCTGCTTTCCACTTTGTTTTCCTATTTAGCCTCCCAGGATGCAGCTCATTCCCATCACTATGTGTGAGGAGATGTGAAGAGATATTCATGCATTCAGGAATAAGGGAATAATCATAGAAGAAAACAAGTGGATTAGGACTAATGTGTAAAATAACTGTGCAAAATTTTTTTAAAAACACTACCAGTAGCACAGCGCTCTTTCTCTGGTAAATCCAGGGATTTATTTAGAAAAGCACTTTTTTGTAGGGAAGCATACTGAGTCTTATTTTTCCCAGGCACTGAAGAGGTTTATTAGGAGAACCTGAGACTTGTAGCAGGCTGTGATGAAGACATTATAAAATATTCTGAAAGAAAAATTTAAAAAAAAAAAAAAAAAGCTCTCGGAAAGCATTGTGAGCCAAACTGCATTTCCCACCCACTGAGACGCGAACTTTTTTTTTGCAACCAGCCTCCAGTTTGAGGCAGTTTGAGCAATGTCTTGTGCACGGTTACATTGATAGCCAGCCCGATTACAATTTGAAAAAAGAAAAGAAAAGAAAAAAAAAATCACACGACATATGTGATTGAGCAAAGCTCCTCAAGCTCCCCTAGTGCACACATCTCCCGTTCCCGTAGGCCTCAAAACTTTGAGGTACTTGGCCGATTTCTCTGAGGCATCACAATGAGCCTGGAGGAGGCTGACTGCGATGCCTCCTCCAGGCTTTTAGAGGAGGTGATGAATAAAAAATAGAGTGGGAGTAGGAAAGCACTTCACATTTTAAGCACTCGACTGACACGTTTCAACGTAGGCAGGTGAGGAATTCAGAGAGTTGCTCCAGGGCATTTTTTTTTTTTTTTTTTGGAAAATAAAGTTAGCTGCTGATGGACACAAAGGAGCCGAATGTCATTTTTAGGATCGTTTTACAGATTCCCTCCTGATTTTAGCATGAATGGAAGCGTCTGGGGTTTATGTTCCAGGATGTACTCCCACTAAACGTGGTTGCCATAAACAATCCACAATCACGACTGTCCCCCAACTCCTCTGTGTTCATACTGAGTTCCCTGAGCTCCCCATGTTACTCCTCATATTTTCCTCCATTGTTCTTCTTTCTGTCTTTCCTGACTCTTTCACCTGCTCTCGCTCACACACACACACACACACTTTTGTGTATTTTCGGCTTAATTGAAATGATTTCTGGAAGCAGTGACTCCCTCTCCTCTCACATGCCACATAGAACTATTGATGACTTAATCCAGTGATTTATTTATTTATTTTATTTCTTCAGTTGACCTTGAAGAAACAGTTTTTGTAGATGGATTAGGAAGCCCACTGAAGTCCAGTGAGCTCAGCGTCATGGTCACACAACCTGGTTAAGAAGACTTTGTGGCATCGAAGCAGCCACAGAAGAACTGAAGTGGCCATAAACAGATACACGTGATCCGCAATACTCAGACAGGTAAACCTAAGAGAAGCTTTTTGATTTTCAGTTAAGTTTGAGATGTCTTAAAATTGTCAGTATAGAGAGAACAAGCGTTCAAACATAATCTTTCCATTACTGTCACCGTTAATCTCATATTGTGCTGCTACACAAGTGGAGATGCTGCACCGATCCCTGACAGTTAAAACAATTTAGACCCTGACCGGCGCCAATTTCATGTTAGACAATGAAACATTTCCCCAGGTCGATGTGACGTTCTCTGATTTTATTAAAGTACGAATCGAGAGTGGAAAAACACAGAAATTGATGTGTTTTCAATATCGCTCAGCCTTTCCCAATTCCACTTTAGGTCGACATGCATTATTAAGAGCTGCATCTCTGTGAAAGTAGCAGCGCTGTGTCGAATGAATAAATTGTGATGGCAAATGGGATGTGAGTGAGAACTGGGTCAGAACGACTCGGTACAATATGACTCAGCATTATCGCTCATCTCTCCATTTCCTTACCCCACCACCCCCACCACCGCTAAGCTCCCACTGCCATGCAAACACACTCAGTGCATTAAAACTTCCAAAGCTTCCATTTCCTACATTTAGATGCTCAGCATGTAGGAGCCTCGCAAACTGATCTGCTGTGAGGGGGGAAAAGCCACAGTTCATATTCGCTTTCAATACATCAAACTTTTTTTTTTCTTTGTTCCTACTTTTCTCCCCTACACAGGCATAACATTACACTCTCTTCACTAACGTGCTGTCACCCTTTTAAACCTCTTTATGGTATTATAAGTGCATTTATTTTCAGCGTGGCGAGACACGATTCCTTGCAGCATTAGTGCAAAACTCAGCGTTACCCAGGGAGGTGACAGCCACACAGGACTTCAGTGAACGCACTTCCCATATCCACAGTTTGGACTTTTCTAAAGGACCCTGACTGCACTCCAGTTCTAAATGGTGCCACGCACTCAGTCACTGTCAACAGCCTCAGTTTCACAAGCTGAGCTGCTTCACAGCAGCAGGCAAAAATAGACCTCGAAGTGGCTGCTATCGGGGTGAAGTCTTTGACGAGATAATAAATGTCTGCTGGAGGAGATGATAAATGTCTCAGTGCTCTCTCTGTTCCCCCCAAGAGGACATCATGTGCCCACATCCTGTCATTTCAGAGAGGCTCCAAGCTCATTCGCTTCTTGAAGCGAGAGCCGAGCAATCACTACTTTTATTATTGAAGCAAAAAAAAGCAGGCAACGGTTCCATGATGGCTTGTTCTGCCTGCTGTCTACGCACTCGCTAAGTTTAAGTCACTTTGGTTTGGTGAGATGTAACAGGCATTATGACCTCTGGAGGCCACATTAAATCTTTCCAAAATGCATCATTAAGAGCTCTTATGTAATAAAGATTTGATGGCTCCCATTTCATCCACACATGTACACCATAAATCACTGTGATAGCCTCTGGACAAGTATTCATCATGCTGCTTAAAAACAAGGTCTGTGTGACAACATAGTTTACTCTTATTACATTTGCACCTAGTAATAGGTGGTAGATCCAGTATTAGTGTCATGGAACAGCCATGTGGCAGGCAAGCAAGAGGACCCCAATGCAGGATACGCCAGGCCAAGGTCAAATTTAAATTCCACTTTATTTGTAAGTGCAGGACTAAAGACCGGACTGGACGGGAACACAAAACACTAGACTAGACTGAAGCAAAACCATAAATCCAGAGCAGGGAGCGCACACACAGCAGGAGGAGAACAACAAGGAGGACACGACAACAGGCAGAGAAAACACAGGACTTAAAAACACAAGAGGATAATGAGGGGAGAGAAAACAGCTGGGAACACAGGTGACGCTAATTACTTTGACGAGACCAGGGGAAGCAAAACTGAACACAGCAGACAGGGACCGGATGACTTATCAAAATAAAACAGGAAGTCAGATAGGGAAACAAAGACACAGACCTGACACTGGGAAATACAAGGAACTAGAAAACAAAACATAACCAAAAGAAACCCAGAACAGACAAAATAAAGCAAAAACAAAACACACAGGGTCAAAAGGACCCTGGACCATGACAATTAGGAAGTGCCAACACCTAACTACTGATGCTGACCACATGCAGTCCCTCGGTATCAGTCAGATGGACCATCTGTGGGATTTGTTGAGGACCAGCCTCTCACCTTCCAGGATTTTTAAGGATCTGCTTCTAATGTCGTATTCCTTGATACCAGACAACACCTTCAAGGATCCTGTGGAGTCCATGCTTCCCAAATACAGCACCAGATCTACTCAAAATTAGACCGATATTTTGAATGCTGTTGCTAAACAATATGATATTTAGTAAATGTATGTCACAAGCATTGAAGTACTGATTCTTAAACTGGCTTGATTTTTAAAGGCTGCAAGCACTGTAACACTTGCATATAACCATATACAGCTAATCTGCCAAGCGTATTGTTTCCTTGTTTATTCTGTCAAGTCATGCTTGGGATCGCCTAATGGAAACAAAAGTTCTATGATGTAATGCTTTTAAATGGGGAGCTGATAAAGACTAACCCAGAGAAGAAATATCTTTCAGTTAAGCTACTAAACTCTCCACTAGCGTGACCAGAAAGTTATTAATACCTTTCTTTCTTTCATTCGTTTTCTGAAAACAGCTGTAAGAGGGGCCAGCCTTATCAACCAAAATGAGGTAAAAGATACTGAAACACTTCAGGGTCGAGCTGAGCTGCAGACACACGGGATGTTTTATTGTGGGTTCATCACTACAAAGGCGTTTCTATCACATGCTGCTATCTGCTGTTAAAATGAAAATGTTCAAACAGCTTATATATAAACAGAGGGTGTGCAAACATTCTCTGACCTCCTGCTCTGGTCACAGTGAGATGGAGTTACTGAAAAACGCTTTGAAACTATTAGTTTTGTTGACCTGTGGTGCCTGGATGCTATGATAACGGCTGTTCTTGGAAAAACACTCTTAGCAGAGAAGTTGGAGGAGTTTTCAGATCCCCGTCTGAGCACATGCCTACAGCGACTGCAGACACACACACATACAGGAATGCAAAGAGCAAGTGTGCGGTCACAATAATGCATAGCATCCTTTTGTTGGTTTCTAATAATGCAATCTGGACAACAAAATGAAAGGAGGAGCAGGAGGGGAGGGGACACGGGGGTGGAGGGGGAGAGGGGTTTTGTTTTGGGGAGAAAGGCGGCAGAGGATGAGGAGCTGACTGTGAATCGCTTTAATTGCTTTTCTTGGCTGAGTGGGAGGAACTGATTGACTTATGAGGTATGAAAAGGACAGACTTCCTGCCACAAGAGTGTGTGTTCATGCATGTGCGCACGTGCATGTGTGCACATGCATGTGTGCACAGGTTCCAGTGCTTTTGCAATATGTGAGAATCAGTTTTTGTCTGCTAGCACTTAGGGCATATGCAAGCAAGGCTACCTGCATGCACCTCACAGTGTCTGTCTGTCTGTGTGTGTGTGTGTGTGTGTGTGTGTGTGTGCGTGTGCGTGTGTGTGTGTGTGTGTGTGTAGGCAGTCTGTCAGCTGTGTGTGTGTTTGTCAGGAGCATCTGTTAAGGCACGGGCCAGATGGAGTGTGCATGAGGATTTGGTGTGGAGGCACAGGCTCAATTCTTCCTCCTTCCATTCTGCCTTCTGCTCTGCTGCTCCAGTAAAGAGGAGGCCCATCCGGGGAGACCGACAGATGTGTCAGTTTAACCCCAGAGGCCCCTGGAGGAGACAAAAGGTGGCAGGAGACAGCAAAGTGACCGTGCAACTGACCTGACCGACCTCTGAATTCAGCTATAGATAAACACGCTTCATATGTGGACAGGAATTTGCAACACTGACTTGAATTTACATAACAGGAACATGCCGCTAATTCACTTGTTGCTCCTGCTCTTTTGAACCAATCAGAGCGGTGCTGCACACATCCCAGAGGGAATGACGCTCTGCATTAGAGGTTCAAACTATCAGTAAAGATGTATTAAAGATACATGAGGTTTAAATGTGAATGTAAACAAATTATCTATTGCAAAATGTATTAATATTTATTATAACTGCCATTTTGGTTAATTGACCTTTGAAAACCCCTGCCCCGTTAGTCGTCATAAAAAAGCACGATGAACTGGCAAGCATACTCTGACATGCATAACTTTATTATAAATTCTTGTCAATTTTTCAAACTGTGAACTCAACTTTGTCCAAAGAATTTTAAATTTTTCTTCAAATGTAATGCTCCAGCCCTAAAAATGTAATCTTTGATCTCTGTATTTATCTTCTGAGCATAATTATTCTTCAAAGAATGTTTGAAACAAGCAGATGAAAAGAAATCGGAGAGAAAGAAGTTGATGTGAGCTAGTTACTGAAGGGATTTAGAGGATCAAAACAAGGGTCAAAACAAAGAGGTGTATAATGGCATGCAAACTAAATTGAATCTACATGCAACGGCCTTAATAGTGAATTAATCTTAGTGATGTCAGATAAAGCAGAGATGTAACTAACAACATTAATTATGATGCTCCAAACATTAAGTAGATCCTTCACGCAAAACAGGCCAGCTCGTATCTCAGCCAGGCCAAGCAGCAAATATCGTGGCTCGCCCGAGGCTGGAAGTTCAACCGAATGATCAAGGCTTATGCAATAGTAGTTGAAAAAGTAGTTCCTATAATGTAGTTCTTATAATAAAAAGTGATTTTTCCTCGGTCATGTATTTCTTCTGTGTTTGTGAATTAGTGTACGGGGCATTCACACAGGAGGAGATTAGCAGAAAAGTAGTGACTGGAGGCCTGCATCTTAAATAAATGTTAGCAGGTCATCAGGTCTGCAGTTAAAATTTTCTCAACTTTAAGGCAACTGAAGCTTCTGCCTGTGGGATTGAGGATTACTGCAGGCTGACATGCGGCAGAGTGATAAATATACTGAAGGCTCACCTGCACGACCAGAGCCTGGGTGGTCAGGTAGCAACTGTCAACTAGAATGTGATGACCAATAAGTTGCTTAATATGTGGAGGGCTTAATCCTGACAAGATCCTCATATTTATAGGACAGTGTTTTGAATATTGATCATTAGAATGCCTGCTCCCTTCAGTACAAAGACAGCTAAAGCAGCTAACACTCAGTGTGTGAGTCAGCTGCATCTCAAATCTCCTAATCCTAAGCCTAGGTAAGGGCATTTACACCATAAAGTCCAGCTATATAAAGTGTCTCTTTGCATAATCTGAATTACAAAGTTTCAGGCAATCTCAAATGCAAACTGATGGGTTTTACTTCTGGGCACTGGCATGGTGTGGACTAGAGGGAGTCAGTATAGCTTATGTGAACCAATCAGACATGGCCTGTCCATAGACTGAGCTAGGCATGAATTAAGGATCCAGGATAACGGGATAATCCTGAAGCAGGATTAATTTGATATTTTCTTGACCATAAAGAGGATGTCTCCCAATTTTGTTTGTAAAGATATGAAGTGGAATATACAATTTTGCCTGATCTCACAATTATATGTATGTACATCACTTGCAAAGAACTCATTGCCCTGAATATACAATTTTTAAAGTGGTTTGTTTGTAATTTAATATGTTTCACCTTTTGAAGAGGAATGATGATTCATATATGGAGGAAGTTGTCTTTATTGTTGTCTTGTTTGTTTTTGTTCTTGATGATTTTGAGCGGATGCTGCTTTAGGTATGCACCATTCTGTTGATTGCGTTCGTAGAACAAATCCCATTTTAGGCACTGGGGACACGCATTATATCAGCATCCCATAGACACTCTCATTACGAATATTATTTTCAGGGTTTATTACGTTTTATATTTCAGTGCTTATTACCTTTCTATTCTCAGATGGCCGATCTGCTCGTCTGTTAGCCGCCGCTGTGATGACTGCATTTTCCTTCAGGGATCAATAAAATAAAACATATCTCCTTTTATGTTATTTTGTTTCACATAAGAAGCGATCCCAATCCCAAAAGGTCTGCAGCTAACAAGTCGTCTCATGAGGCTTTTCAACACTATAATGACTCCCGAAAACAAATCAAATATTGATTTTATTCCTCTGCGAAGTGCATGTTTCTGCTTATTTGTGCATTCCACCACATTAAACTCCACAGTGTTCTACAAGAAGACACACAAACACAATGAAATATCTACTTCTGCACCCACCTCGTTTTCTTTCATTCAGTCAGATTTCATAATTATTGCTGAACATCAGTTTTGACAGATTGCTCCCTGATCACCCTCCACACGTGTGCAGCAGTTATTTTTCATATGTGCCACCTGCAAGTTAGCGTGCAGCTATGCAGCAAGCTAGAAGAACTCCCAGAGAAGGTTAAAGACATGAGAGGACCTCCAGAAACATTTTTTTTCTTACAACCACTGGGGTAAAAAAAAAAAAATGACGGATAGAAAATGTTTTCTCGTGTGCAGTTTTTGCACTTGTGGACCTTTTGTTTCTTATGGCATTAAATGTTCATTTTGTTAAAACTCTCTCCTTGTTGTTCTGCACTTAAGTCCTCTATTAACCTCCACATGAAACTTGTATGCATGTACATGGTTACACAACCAGTCACATGAACGGGTGAGTGTGTCCAAACCTTTGACTGTAAGTATGTGAAGCTACAGTGCCTTGTGGAAGTATTCGGCCCCCTTGAACTTTTCAACCTTTTGCCACATTTCAGGCTTCAAATATAAAGATATAATATTATAATTTTTTGTGAAGAATCAACAACAAGTGGGACACAATCGTGAAGTGGAATGAAATTTATTGGATGTGTCAAACTTTTTTAACAAATAAAAAACTGAAAAGTGGGGCGTGCAATATTATTCGGCCCCTTTACTTTCAGTGCAGCAAACTGACTCCAGAAGTTCAGTGAGGATCTCTGAATGATCCAATGTTGTCCCAAATGACTGATGATGATAAATAGAATCCACCTGTGTGTAATCAAGTCTCCGTATAAATGCACCTGCTCTGTGATAGTCTCAGGGTTCTGTTCCAAGTGCAGAGAGCATCATGAAGACCAAGGAACACACCAAACATGTGGAAGAAGGTGCTCTGGTCAGATGGAACCAAAATCGAACTGTTTGGCCACAATGTAAAACGATATGTTTGGCATAAAAGCAACACA
Source organism: Pterophyllum scalare (assembly GCA_024447675.2). Lineage (NCBI taxonomy): Eukaryota > Metazoa > Chordata > Actinopteri > Cichliformes > Cichlidae > Pterophyllum > Pterophyllum scalare. The sequence continues at coordinate 2,316 of JAMQGT020010877.1, read as the reverse complement.
GCTCATCACCCTGAACACACCATCCCCACTGTCAAACATGGTGGTGGCAGCATCATGGTTTGGGCCTGCTTTTCTTCAGCAGGGACAGGGAAGATGGTCAAAATTGATGGGAAGATGGATGGGGCCAAATACAGGACCATTCTGGAAGAAAACCTGTTGGAGTCTGCAAGAGACCTGAGACTGGGACGGAGATTTATCTTCCAACAAGACAATGATACTAAAACATAAAGCCAGATCTACAATGGAATGGTTCACAAATAAACGTATCCAGGTGTTGGAATGGCCAAGTCAAAGTCCAGACCTGAATCCAATCGAGAATCTGTGGAAAGAGCTGCAGACTGCTGTTCACAAACGCTCTCCATCCAACCTCACTGAGCTCGAGCTGTTTTGCAAGGAAGAATGGGCAAGAATTTCAGTCTCTCGATGTGCAAAACTGATAGAGACATACCCCAAGAGACTTGCAGCTGTACTTGCAGCAAAAGGTGGCGCTACAAAGTATTAACGCAAGGGGGCCGAATACTTTCGCAAGGCACTGTAAATTTAACAAACAGCTCTTTTCAGGTGCTAAACCCTGTTATGACAGTTTTCTGCCCCTTATACACAAAAATATTAATACATTTTTACTGCCATAAACTTGCCAAACATCAATTAATCGTAGATTAAGTGTATTTGACCGGTAGTAAATGAATGAATTATATGCTCAGTTTCAGGGGTTTCTGGGAGATAGAAGTCCATTAAAGTTCATTTGTAGTTAAAAACAACTCCAAATGTAAATGAATTGATTCTATATTTGAATCAGTTATACAGGATTTACTTCTTCTACTTCTACTACCTCAAACAATGATGTCCACTGAATTGTATTCCCTCGTATGTGACTTATTCACCTACAATCACGTTATCGGTGTTAGAAAAATGTCAGTTAAAGGGAAAAACCCCTATAAATCACGTTGAAGTTGCTTTATTGCGCTCTTGAAGAATATCCAGTGACAGAGACATGCCAGACTTCTATGAACAGACCACAGGGCAAACCATCACAAACTACCTGGGCTTCAAAGTCATGAGAAATTTAAAGTGTATTCATCCCTGGGGACCGGTTTTGGGGCTGCTACTCATAAAAGTAACGTATTACTTCGATGCCGTGTGTTACTCCATTACTCACTGGAGAAAGTAATCCATCACACAGTTTGACACATTATGTTTCTGTTACCCCGCAATATGACCTAAAATGCATTGTTACATATTTATACATTAACAATAAGACTACAGTCCCAGATGCAAACACAAACCTGCATCTTAATGAGGACACACAAGATCTTTCTTTTAGTTTTTATGTTTAAACACAAAGCCAGCAAAACAGAAACATTTACAGGTAGAAACGGGTGCCACAAACCTGACTCCTTATCACTGCTCTAAACTTGATCCACGACCCAGTCGCCTCATGCTCACATTTTAGGCTGTTACACAGAAACAGAAACATCCAACTGAAAAACATGTGTTTTGCACATAATTTGATCAATCTGATGTGCTGCAGCATTTTATAAACAGTTTAATCCTGGAATAGAATATGGATGCTGAAATGTGTACAGAACGCTGAACTGATTTGATTGGACCAGCATATGCGACCCACTGACATCACCACTGGAACATGATATGCTTTCAAACACACAACATACAGCAGCAGCTCTGGTGAATGTTGGCGGGAAGTAGCTCTAAGTGATTCATCCTGAGCACATCTGTGTGTAGGTGGGAGTGTGACCTGTGTGCACATGTGTGTGTGTTGGTGTGCATGTGTGTGCGTGTAGTCTAATTACATGTGCTGCTGTGTATGTGACATTTTGCATCCATGGCTGTGTGTGTGGGGGGAGGGGGGCTCATGCTGTGCTTACTGTAACCTTTGTTTACCATAAACACAGGAGACAGATGCTGTAGGCTCTGACTCTGATGTGGGTTGCTCTGTTTAGCTTCACTGAGTGGGGACACAATAGGACACTGAGGACATCCCTTTCAATTAAATGAAAAACTCCAACTGGTCTGTGTGTGTGTGTGTGTGTCCTCTTGTCCTTCAGTGCTTGTGGGAAGCAGTTTATGATTTATATCTTTGGAGAAGTAACATTTTTGTTTGTTTTAGTTTTCATAATCAAGGCCATTTTGGCTGCTACATTGGTTGCTTGTTTGCACACTCATGGAAACTCATGGAAACATGGCAGCACATATAGCGAGGTGCTGCAGAAGGGTTTTTTTTTCCATCTTAATTTTGATAGCCAGTGATTGTATTTACTTAAAATATGAGGTTGTATGTCACTGAAAACTGTGCAA